>OMLP01045817.1:4703-51532 GCA_900302685.1 Spondyliosoma cantharus
GGTATGTCTAACAGTGTGCTTTGTGTTAGTCATTTCCAGAGCACTTGCTTAGCATGTGATTATCAGCACAGTCCATCATTTTGACTCTTTCTGGGCTAAATGATCTTATTCAGATTTATGAGATAGCTGTAGTATACAGCATTCAGCATGTTTATTTATTTATCCTCCACACATTTGCTGTCTAACCCACATATGGGACACACATGCATTTTTCTCATTAAGAGGCACAAATCAGTGTGTAGACTCACGGTATGTTTGTCACCAGACTCACACTCTCACCTGTCATCTCTCGCAGACGACAGAGGGGGACAGGTGCTATGACAAGCTTCCTCTTGTTGATGCCCTCAAAGTCCAATTTGTTTTCTTTTCATCTGTCTACACCTCCCTAATTAACTCCATCTCATCCCACTTCCATACATTAGCATGAGCGCCGCTCCCCACCGTTTTTTTTTTTTTTGCTTGTTCAATAGATATTTCTGTTTTAGCCTAATTTGCTGTGGTCACACTAGAGATATCACATTTAAATGAAAGACGATGTGAGACAAGACACTAAAATAAGAAATTACCATTATTTTATTTCTTTAAAGTATTCATACTATTGATTATATAATGCTGTCAGTGTTTTTTTTATTGAAACAAGAATCAAAATGTGCATTATTAGATCAGCTAAATCTGACATCGGAACAACAAAACAGGTTATAAACACAAAACTGACTAAAATCTTCTCATGAAATCAATAGTAAACAGCAAACATGGGTGAAAATTAGTCCAATCGCCTCTACCCTTTTAGCTCTGTTTTGGTCTCAACCAGGGAAATATCTGTCTTTTACATCTGTCATTTGGTGTTGAACTGTTGGAGTACAGTGGGTGAGAGAAAGCGTGAGCGGTTAGAGCAAACCAAAGAGGTAAATTAAGCACCAAAATCAAAACAATGAGCTGAAAGATGCTTAAATTCTCTATAAAGTGGAGGAAACTGCGAAGTCACGTGATTAGTCTCTGTGGGCCTTTCACAACAAGCACCTCAATTTGTTTTTCTTCTGTTGTTGTTAAAAAAAAAATATGGATCCATGCAGCTTTAAGATTTCAGCCTTGATTCATTTGGTTACCGGTGGTAACAACAAATAAATTGTAATACTAAAGGAAGAGTCCCGTTTGTAATGACTCTTTTTCTGAAGGGCAATAAATTGCCTTGAGCAGCTACGACTGTAAAAAGTGGCACAAAAGTGGAACTTGTGCATCTGTTTATAGTACACTCAACCAAACTGTAGGCGATTCATCATGTTGTTCTTACAAAGAAGAATAAAGCGGACAGTCGACATCAACATCCAATACGCTAAACTTATGATTTAATGTTTCATTTGGCTATTGCTGAAAAATACCAGCTTTCATCACATCAAAAAACAGTGCTAAACTTTCAGGTTATCCAGCAACATTGTGAGACATTGTGTACTGGATGAGATGAATGGGCTGAAAGCAACTCATGTACAGTAAAGATTGTTTTTTTTTTTTTTTTTGGCAGGATTATTTCATTTCTCTACACCAAAAACATTATTTTTGTAATACGAATGAACAAATGATAATTCTTTGTTCAGGAATGGTCTATACCTTGTGACAATTGCAAATAATACACTTTAGGATTTACAGGCTACAAAGGCCTGAGGAACAAACCTTCTAGGATTATCGTTGACTTTGGAATAGCTTTCTAAGCATCTGAAGTTAGGCTTAAACTGCAGCTAACAGTCCTGCTGGTGGTTGAGCTTACCAAGTCTCACACCGCAGGCTGCCTACAGCTGGAAACATTGCCCAACCACGCATGTCTGGACTATGGCTGCCTTGCTTTCAGATGGGCAAGTCTTCCCACCTCCCTATGGCTGGTTTACTCCACATCTCTGGTGAGCATATATTGTTTTAGACTTTACATTTTGATCTATGAAAACAGAACTCACTAAACTGAACAGAATTTACCTGAACATACTTCTTCAGAGGCATGGAATGTCATTTATAATTGATGTCATCTAACACCACCTGGGGCTACATCTGGACATCTTAGGCTCATCTACTCTTTTTTCCTCTCCACCCTGCAGTGACCCTGTTCCCTTTCTGATGGATTTCACCACCATCTCCTTTCTACCTCTCCCTCGCCCTCTTCATCCTCGCTTTGCTGTGCTGTTAAATAACCTGACTTGGCTGAGTGAGAGCTGTGAGACGGGAGTAGTTCAACCAGCTTCCCTCTGTGCCTTAAGCAGAGCTGAAGAAACCTGTGCAACTGCCACAGAGCATTAGCTACAAAGTTAACCACTACTGACTCACTCATCGGTTCTACCCTCTGCCGACATCCACAGCCATAAAATGAGAGACACAGCAATTCTTCGCTATGTGTGTCTGCCGCATCAGGATGAAGGATTTGACACTCAGAGACAGTTAACTACAGAGCAGAGCAGGCTAGGCCCTGAGCACTGAATGGGGAAGCTTGATGTGTTTATGAGTTACAGTCCATGTGATCTTGGTGCTGCGCTCAGCTGTAGACAGTGTACACAGAAGTCACAGGTCTAATGTTCGGCACTATGGAGGCTGTGAGCACACACTACCAATGCTTCTGAGACATACTTTTGTGCCACTGTGCTAATAAAACGAATGAGAAATATTAAAAGGCAATCAAAATAAATAAAAAAACATTCATGCTGCATTAAAAGCTACACATATATTTGTGCCAATGCAAAACCAAAGCATAATGGCAGTGTCCTCGATGATTCATAATAACCTACAACCCTATTAGCTGTCATGAAATCCTATTTGTGATTCCATTACACCAAACAGGTACAGAAGCACACATTTGTTTAGTTGGATCTCTGTTTATCCTGTGGAAATAATGGCTATTTGCACAGCCATGATTATCCAGCTTTGAGAGATCAATGTAAATCGATGCAGCAGGGAGGTCTGGTTGACTTTGGCAACTGGTGATCTAAATTTCCCTATTTTTTCCTTTTTTTAAAAATAGAATTCTCTCAAGAATATAAGGATTGCGAGATTGTTCTTGTTTGATTTCCAGAACAGCACGCAAACAGATTGGGATCATCTGACTTTTCTTTGTTTATTTTTGTTTATCTTGGTAATGACAACAGCTGAAGAAAAGCTCAGTATTATCATAACCTTTGTAAGGACTAGGCTAAGCTCATCTGGTCAGTATCGCGGTAGATTGTTTTTCAATGCTCATTCTTCTTTATTTAAAATTGATGACGTTAAAGTAACTCTAGGTTCAGATGCTTTGATGCTTAAAAAAAGGCAGTATGTCTCTTTAAGGCCCCTCTTGTGAATACCCTGTCTGCTCTAATTTGTCAGTTCTCACATGCCTGAGTCAGCACCACTAAAAACAACACCAGAGCAACTGTTCAAAATGTATTATTACATGCCAAATTAGCAGCTAGGCATGAATTATGCAAATGTGTGACATGGCGACGTAGTGTGATGTCATGAAGTCACAGAATCAAATGCAGGACTACTGTGGAGGTGTTTCAGGAGCAATGTTTTCTGCGGGAGAGAGGAGCTCCGGCGTCAGGATCCTATATAAAATAATTAAGGAAATGTAAAAAATGAAAAAGCATCCTTTCCATTTCATTTCTGACTGATCATGCCTGTTTTCTCACATCCACATAGACACAAAGCAACTTGAGTGCTGGATTTTCAGCTTTGCCAAAATCAACTCTCTTAGCTGTAGACCAAAAAAAAAAATGTTTCTTCTTTTTTATTATCTCACAGGACTTTTCTGTCTTTTTGCTTATCCCCATGAACAATAAAATGGATTTTATTAAGTCCATTAATGGAAATAAGGTATTACGAGGGTGTAATACATTTAGGTTGGAAAGATGCAACTAATCCACGAGTTACATTCATAAGCTTCTACATTATCACAATCTCCCCATTTACAAGCTGCATCCAGCTGACTGGAAAATTAGTGAAGTGCTCCGAAGTGCTAAAACCTAATGACATGGACAACAACCGATGACTCTGATACTGCAGCTTAAAGAGAACCTGTAGTAACCTAGTAGCTGCTGTTTAGAGACAATGAAAAAATAAAAGGCAATGTTCATCAATCTTTTACTTATCTAACCAGTATTTTTATATTATGGCCAGAAATGAATTGAAAAAGCCTTTTGTTGAATTGTAGACCGCACTAATAAGAACATTCTGCTATAGCATGATCTCATCATCATGTGAATACTAACAGGAGAAGAACATTTTGTCGTATCTATTTGTGGTGTATCACTTGACAAGGCAACTTGTAACCACTCCTAAAAGCAGCAGATGTTTATGCCACCTGATAATGGGAAGAAAGTGATAACAGAAGTGATGTCTGATGCTGAAACACCATGGCAAGGTGTTGACAGCGGCATCAAATATCACTATCCACACTCTGCACTCACAGTACGCGCTAGCCGTCATGGTGTTAAGACGGGCCCACTCACCAGAAATACTTGTATAATGTATACAACGATTTAAAACATCTGCAGAAGAGGCATCGTGCACATCTTTATAAATCTGGAACATGCTATTAATGTTGTTTTTATTATATTATATTTTTGGCAATGAGAGAATGGTCTAGGGTTCCATACAAGACTGAGGAAAGACTGTACTGCATAAGGATTTTAAGCATGGGCACACTGTACAAAAACATACTGAAACAAAGGTGCGAAAGAGTATTTTACAAAAACATCCACATACCAGAGCCTGAAATAAACATGAAGGGCTGATTAAACAGATAACCTTTCTCTTAAATTGTGTGTTTTATTGTTTTCTTAGGAGAACATGTTAGGATATTCAATTAACAAATGGCATTTACGGTTCCAGTTCCTAATGTGCCAAGTGAATATGATATGTCATATCAATCCGTAGCCTATTGTGTGGCACATAACCCTTTTCTACTAATGCATCGATCATTGCGGACAACCAGAGCCACGTCACACTGATCCTCATCGTATCACATCACCTCAGATTTGTAAAAACATCAGACTTACACACCTGCTGCTTTGCCATTTCACCCATCAGGAAATTAGAAACTAACTTTTTCTGAAAGGACAGTTACACTGAGGGAAATACAATTAAGCTCTAGCCTTAATAATTAATTTTATGGTCAATGATCTTACCAACAATTATTTCTGATGCAACTAATCATCTGGAAAATAAGAATCACCCAGACCTTTTTCCATTTGTTTTGTTGCCAAGCAGCCAGCAATTTCCCTCCAATAGTTTCTAGTGAAAGCAAGGCGCCGTTATAATGCATAGTGCTAGATGGTGTGTCGCAGTGCATAATTTGTTTTTGTTTGTATGTGATCGCCTGCCCGTTTGCATTTTGGGCGACTGTGACAGAAAAGGAACACTTCTCTCTGTGCCTTTCTGTTTTTGTCCACTGATGGAAAAGCATTCAGCCAAAATGTAGACCAAAGCTGCATTATATGTTTATGTGCAGTAGCAGAGGGGCAATTTTCAGCATTGTTAAACTCCAAGGGATGATATCCTTTATTTTTACCTTTAATGTGAACATGCTGCAGGATGGAGACTACATTTGCACATGATCAACAGAGGGGGGAAAGAGTACATGAGAGACACAGAGATTAAAGCGTGAATGAATATTAATGGAGCAAAAGACATTTTCCACTATGTAGTTGTCCATGCATTATCAGCGAGGTACATGAAGGAGATTTTCTGTTCTTGATGGCTCCCATCAAGAGCTTTTCCTTGCATGGAACCAATATTCTAACAAACAGAGACCAATTTTATACAAGATACATGAAAAAATTCAGTGTTTTATTTTTTTCTACAATTGGTTTTCATATGATGCTGAAATAACTAGGCTAATTTGGAGACAGTTAATGCTGTTATAATGTTGTTTCATTAAGAAGTTACTACAGAAGCAGTATTTGTTCATTTCCTTATTATGCTCTAGTTTCCCTTACACACACTACTGTATTGTTTTCAAATGTGTGTTTTCCTCACATCTGACCTCTTGGCATTGAAAACATTGAAAAAAAAAATCAGAAACATGAAAAAAAACGAAGAACACTGAAATGACTGAGAGATCACAGCATGCCTCTGACCTGTTTTAGTATAGATTTGAAAAGAGTGACAGAAATAACACTGATGTGATAGGGGGAAGTTCCTCTCTTTGCCTTGGACAAGTGTTTGAAAAAAGTTACACAACCCAAACAGTATCTCGGGTTTGGATGAATGCAGTAGTAGGAGGAAACAGGCAGCACTCAGGGACAGTGTACCACCTCATCCCATGGCTGTGTAAAACAAATGGACTATCCAAGTATGGTAGCCCATTCAAGGCAACAAAAAATGCTGCCTGGCAGAAAGTTGAATGTGTCTAATGTGTCCCCTTTATTCATAATTGAACCCACCATGAAAACCATGAGCATCACATGTTCCCACAGATCCAACTTTTGCCAGTACACTAAAATTGCTGCACACACATAGCAGAGCTACTACAAAAAACAAAACAAAGACAGCTAAATCTAAGCTAGTAAGGTAGTGCTTGATCAGTTTTTCCCAAGGTCAGATGAGACATGTGGTTGCCACTTGATCTTGTCCAAACCAGTAAACGATCTGCTCCCAATTATCAGCAACTCCATGACACTCATGCCATCTTTTAAATGCCCCATATAATGCTTATCTTAAGGTTTGTACTTCTGTTTTAGGTGTCTAGCAGAATTTTTTTTTACATGCTTTAGTATTCAAAAAACACACTGTTTTTCTCACACTGTCTACCGCGACAGCACCTCTATTTGCCCTCTGTCTGAACAGCCATTTTAGTGCGTCTAACTTTTAACCCCCTCTTCCTGGAACGCTTAGTCTGCTCTGATCGGTCAGCTCTCACAGGCCTGAGCAGGCACAGCTCAACATGTTTCCCCACCAGTCTGATGTTGTTTTTTGCAGCTGGGGACATTGCATTATGAAAATAATGACAGCTAGCGTGAATACAGGCAGTGTGCCTACCGTCACACTTTCACAGTAATTGTAGATCTTTCTTCATAACAAAAAGAAAACACATGGAAATGTCTCTTCTACAATATGTGACCTTTAACATTTCCACCCTATGCTCTACTAATAACCTTGGAAGGCCATCTTTGACATCACCATTTCAATCACTGAACAAAGATGTTGCTTCCTGCTTTGACAGTTGGCTTTAAATAGAGAACATTTTCCATGCCGCTAGGTTCTCCACTGAACAACTGCAACGCTTTTTCAAGATCTCCTGTAGAGAACCACTCTCTCTATTGTCAGTTCATCTGAAGCATCCCCACCATTTCTGGCCTTGTTGCACAGGAGGGTCCCCTTAAATAATGTACAGTGGGAGCATTGTTGACGTCTTCTTATGTTCCAGTAAAATATGGACAACTCTTAACACTTTAAAAAGAACACTGCCCAAGACGGTGTTGGTACCCAGTTTCGGTCATGACTATGTGAGATGGATAAAACATGCAGTGCATCCTAACCGCTGAGCTCACTCTGTTCTCCCTGCTCTTGTTAAGGCTTTTCTTTAGTTTTTTTTTTTTTTTTTTTCTACGGTCACCTTTCTCTTTCTCCATGCACTTCTTTTGTGACCCCCTCAGCCACAGCTTCTGTAGTCTAAGTACTTACACCACCAGCCTGAGGCAAGATGCCCTGATTTCCCACAGCAGGAGAAAGACATGCCTGTGACGCCCATGCCTTTTTATACTGGTAGTCAGGTTGTGCAGGTAGATTGACGTACTCAACTACTTATCTGCTCTAGCCACCATCCCCATTGACATACTAATCTCTACAACCTTTACTAGTTTTAGGAAATCACCTTTGAATCACTGAGCAAATGGTCACATACTGTACTGTTCACTGCGCACCAAGAAGCTTGGTTCCCTTTAAATCTTGGCAGTTTGGGAAGGAGGTTCACTTGATTATGTCTTTAATGAGTGAAATCGGGTCTGATAGTTATAAAGTACAGTCAGGGTGACACAAGCCAGCAGGGACAAACGAGGAACTGCAGTAATACGCAGTGGCAGTGGAGCTTTGTAAATGAGGATGACAGATCATCTGTGTGCAGCCTTGCTCTCTCTCTCTGCAGTCTTCAACTCAACAGGCTGCAGGCTGTTTTTTCCCCAGCGGTCAAGATTTCAGCTGAAGAGGTGATGATCGCTTGTCTGTCTCTCTGGAAGGTTTTAAATGACGGATAATAAGTAAAATAATGATGGCAAGAAAAAAATAAAGCCTTCCCATTTACAAGGTTATGAAAAAGAGATACTCTCTTGACCTCTTCCTATATAAACATATCAAAAATGTTCATGCTTCAGATTGATGATTACATGGATGCATAATCTAAAGTTTAATTCAATGATAGATGCTGTAGTATTGTTCATTCCAAATACCCTATTTAGTATCGCTAACTGTAAAATGTTTAATGTTTAATGTCAAACTTTAAAATAAATGTATATAGTCATTTAAATACATATTTAGAATACTGTATTTCTATTTCAGAGTTTCACTTAATGCATATAGACCCTGTGTTGTTCCAAGTGTAAAAACCAGGGCAAACTGGTATTGTATCCAAACTGCAAAGCTTCCTGGGGCCAAAATCCTAAAATAGCATGGTTTCCCCCATTGTAACAGAAATAGCTGACTTAGTCAAATTATATACCACAATTTTGGAAGGTGTAATGGAATAATAGCACATCTAAGGGAAGGCGGCTTCCAGCACTCACCCCACAGTTAAAATCAGAAAATCAGATTGCTAGCGTGGCAGAAAAAAAAAAAAAGCCTTTTTCAGTGTGACAGTTTGAACAGATCTCAAATATTCATACATTTAACTGCATTACAAAGTAAAGAAATCCATTTAAAACCTGTCACTTAATGCTACAAAATCCCACAATCAGAGTAAGTCAGATGCAGCAATCCTGGTTAAGGCTGCAGGCTTGTCACACACCCCAGTAATACGAAGGTGTCATTCCTTCTCAGTCATATTATCTTTTCTTTTTTTGGTTTGGCACAATGCAGCATTCCAAGTCATGGATATACACCCCAAATAATGTTTGCTGTTGAAGAATATCCCAGAGCAATAACTTATTACACATCTAGTAATAAAATCCCTCGAGAGCGAAAAACAAGGATGTCTCAGAGTTACATAAGCTGTAACACGAGCTCAGCTGTTTCTGAAAAGATGGGTACCTCCACTCCCTATCCATATTAAAAGAGGACTAAATGGCACAGACTAAGAACAACTAGTATAAATGTCTTTGAATTTGCATGTGCTCACTTGGGACCCTCTTACAACCTGCCAAATAATACTCCAACTGGGACACAGCACTTGCGTCACATAAAAAAGCGATGTATATTGGTTTTTCCTCTCACCATCCCTTGTTACCAATTTATGACAGAAGAGCAAGGGGGGGAAGACAATATTGGTGTGAGGAAAATGGGGATGACAGTCAGGGCCAAGCGAAAGAAAAAAAGATGTAGGAAGAAAGTTGCAATATTAGTTTAAAGAGACAGCCGCAATATTCAAACAATCATTCACAAGAGCTGACTCCAATGGCTCACTGGCAGCGTGTAAACAAACTTAATGTCTACAGCCTGTATCGCCATGAATCTCATAACCTGTCTTGGCCTCGCAGCCTTTTCTCTGCCTCCCCCACAGGTCCAGTGGCTTATCACATAAACGATTATTGACTGCTTTGCAAGTCATCAATACCATCAGTGCAGTTTTACATATGGTAAGCCCAGCAACTTCATCATAGTAAGCCAGTAAGACAGGAAGCTGAATGGGAATAAACAGGTCTGTTGAACTGTCGAGTCCTTGTATTTCGATGTGGGTTACTCTGCATTACTCATTAATTTATTTGATTGAGAACATGTTGGTATAAATTCAACTTATCAGTAATTCCTGCATATGCCTGTTAAGACAGTTTGAAGGTAAAACAAAGGGCAAAATAATTCCAGTTTTAACAGTGAATCGGCCCAAAACAAAGCTAACGTAACATGGCTGTGTGATGGTGCAATGTATTGGTATATAACATGGTGCCTCAGGTCTTGCAGCTGAGCCAAAACAACTTAATGGATTAATTGGGAACCAACAGAGATAATTAGGCCTTTGGGGTTGTGTGATTCCACCCCTCGTCGACTGTTGCCTCAGAACTGTGATGTAGTGCGTTCCTGCTGTGTAATCGAGATAATTAGCAAGAATGTTGTGTCACTGTCCAAAGATTAGCAAAAGGGAGAGGCCAAACAAGGCTCATTAAAATGTGGTTCCAACCTGAGAGAGACTTGATAGGATTTACTGTCAGGGATTGTGTCTTGTTTCCGTTTACCTTATTTGTGTCCTTAGTGAAGTGAGGGATGCAAAGATGAAAGATTGTATTTTCTTCATCTCATGACAAGCATTGTTCTCTTCAATCATGCCACAAGCAGACATGGCAGTTAGAGGAATTGGTCCAACCTTTGACTTGGCAGCCATTAACAAGTATTCACTCAGACACACTGCATTGCAGCAAATTCTTTAGTCCATATGAGAACGATGCACAATGCTGTCATATATTTGTTTCCCCTGAGGAGAAATTACTATGGATAGCTAGCTGTTAGCTGAGACTAACTGAGCCAGGGCTTCAGTTGTTTACTGTGCTTCTATTATTGGTTGCCAAGGTGTCCTTCTGTGAGGCTGACAGGCACTGAGTAGTAGGCCAAATTGATTGGTCTGCTCTTGCCCACCAGAAGGACCTGAACTCAATTTGCTTGTGATGGCTTCAATTTCCTGGCTGGACAAAATCCCCCCACTCCTCTCTCCCTTGCTCTCTCTCTCAGCATCCCTTCCTCGCTCAAGAGCTGTCATTTAATTTCATTACTCAACAGGCAAGGTTCATGCCCTGTCACATTTGTCTGTCTTTCGTCCCTTGCTCTATTCATGTGAACCTCACCAACCCCCAGCAAAGAATGGCTTGTTTTTTTGAGACACTGGTTGTGTGAGGTTTTCCTGGAATAGTATCATTTGCAGTTTTTCCGGCGACAAACCAAAGCTTGGTAAGCAGAGTTTTCTTTTTAAGAGTGTTAGCAGTTTGATCCTCATCTGCCCTCTAGATGAAAGATGCAAGTGGGAACATTTTGAAGATAAGCTACATTTTTTTTTTAAGGGTGTCCAAAGATGAAAGCAAATACATAAGAACCGGGTACAAGAACATACAGCCTGCTTTCACTTGGGTGTGGTGTGTAAAATAACTGGCAGACTGTGGTGGCCATATATGTATCAGATTTTGTCATCTCAGTGTCATTACTCTGGCCAGTATTCAAGAGAAGGTCATCAAAGGTTGGCCTAATTTAGGGCTTGCCTTTACAAAGCCTTTTTTTCCCCACACCATCTCTCAGGAGCAAAGACCCAATTTGCTTCTCCCACCATACTGTAGCAACATCTTGTAAACTAATTTCAGATGCCCGGTAAACATGGTCAGCGGCTGATTAGAAAGAAAACAGGATCTAATGCCACAGTCGAGCATATAGGTCTTTGAAGTGATTACCTTACATGTTTTGGCCCCGCTTTTGTTGCTTTAAGATAAACATGTGGAGCCACTCAGCATATGCCAGCTTATGTCAAGATGAAAGATTTTACAAGCCATTATCAGAAACCAGCAGATTGTACTCAGGGTATTAGCCGGCCTAGGAAATGTGCAACAACTGCAAAGATCTTGCTCTGATTTCAGACACTGTGGATAGGGGGTCAGGCCTCTCAGCACTTTTAGATGATCTAGATGACAGACGGAAGATTAACGCCGGCAAAACGTGAGGTCCTAAAGATAGCTAATCACATACCATACAATATAAAAAAAAAGAAAAATCCTAAAATGGTGCCTTGCTTTATTAATTTACACTCTAATTAAAGCTATTTAAAATCTGTGTAATCATAAAATCATACAAACAGAATAGTATATGAGGAATCAAAAAAGCTGAAAGCAACATGCAACATCCCACCACCCCCAACCTCCATAATTTTTTTTTCCTCTTGCTTTTACTCCTCTTTGTCTCAGAGGATATGCTCTCTTCTGGGTGTATTTACCAGCGGTCTTACAAGCTTTTACCTCCAGGAAACAAGTGGCTGATCTGGCTCATATTTTACAATGATTCATCTCGCTCAGTATCAACCACGAGGCATAAATGCGATACAACCAAATTAAGGCCGCTCAGCCAGACAAACAAGCTGGGGAATTTCAGACCTATGCCTTTTTTTTTCATTTAGCTTTGAGAGCCACTGCAATTTATTGCTATATTAAGAATGATTTCTTAAAGCTGTTTTTCATGTTGTAGCCTTTGTTTCCTTTCTTTCATTTTTTTTTCTATTTCAAAGGCAGCAAAGTAAAAAAGGTATTACTGAACACAAATACATTGACTGCACACAGTAACTTGACATTGTTTTTCCAGCACAGGTCCCGAACCCAAGTTTAACTCTAGTGTTTGAGCAGAATATAACGACAATCTTATTACAAAATACAGGCCTTAGACTGATTCTAAAACATCAACGCTAATTATTGTATCTGAACACAATGACTGATCCATATGTTGAATTTGTATTCTATTCAAAAGCAGCCTTACATCCTTTGAGCTGTTTGATCAGTTAAAGCAAAGATGACTCCTGCAGAGAGTGTGCTTAGTCTGCACCGACCTGCTATGCCCTGCCATCGCTGGAGGTGTCTGCTCTGGCTCTCTTCAACTGAATCAAAAAGCCCCGGAGGGACAAAGCTAGAAGCTTGTCCATTGTGTATGGGGGAACAAGGGAGAAAGCACCCTGCCAGTGCAATGGAGGGGGGGAGCAAGCTGGACACTGACGGGTCTACTCAGCTCCAGGGAAATCACACGGATACATACAAAGAAATTGCACTGAAATACAGAAGAATCTCCTGTTCTTGGCTTTTCCCCATATCCATCTGTTCCACATGGTGAAATTATAATTTCCATTATCTTATCGATCCAATCATCAGCCGGAGAGGAAGATACCGCAGGATTTCTTTTCCCATGACTCTGAGATTATGTAGGGGATAAGGGAGATTTCCCTGTTCACTAATAATGCTTCATTATTACCTTTTTACAAAACAATTTACCGAATCCAAATATTAAAACCTGACTCTAATTGTTAGGCAGTTCAAGTAGATTACAAAGGGTGTAGAGCAGACTGCAACCTGTCAAATATATTCTACTCAGCCTGATAAATGATACCGTGTGTGAATTTATGTGTTCTGACTTCAGTTCTGCTGCATTTATCAAGCAACAAAAGACATTTTCTAAAAAAAGGTATGATGTTTTTTGTGTTGATTTATAACAAACATTTTTCTATGACAGTTTACAGTTGATACTGGCAAAAACATAATTCAGTACATATGGCCCCTCATTGTCAATCATGAGAGCTTGCACTGAAGCATGACATTCTTTTAAGTCCTTAGGAATTATGAAGAATTATGTAGATACTCTCCTTTCATAAATATGTCAACCACCCAACATCACTGAATACGTAATGAGTAATAAAGCCTTAGTTTCATTATTGGCAGAATTATGGTCATTTATTTATACAGATAGATATAGAAATTAAATCATTGTCTGCTTTGAGTGTAAGTATAGTGCCTTTGCTACTACACTATACAAGCACACAATGTTCTAGTCAGTCTACTGTTTGTATCTGGAGAACCATTTCAGTTTTACAATAAGCCTTTGGTAATCTTTATTTTGTGTATTATGTTGAGTATGAAAAAAAATGTATCTTGGACACAATGAAAAATTAAAATATAAGGGATCCATGTCAAGATTGTTTGTTGTATGTATGTGTTTATGTTAAAAAAAACTATAGGCTGATCATAGTAATACAGGGGTTTCAAGAAACAGCCATGAAGTGTCAAGACACCTAAACAGCTTTACTTTTCTATACATGCGGGAATGAACCATTTATCTTAAAAAATAGTCTTCGCTGACAATGACTGGCAGATCTTTTCAGCACAGTAGGTGTTACAACACACACTTTGGAGACCAGACACTTTGCTACAAGTTACTGTAGGAAAAGAAGCAACAAAGAGAGAAATCCTTGTTCAGACGAATTCAGATGACTTTCTCCTGAGACGGAACAGGATAGCGTGAAGCTCTGTCTCTCTCCTGCACCAAGCCGGTTTCCTGCTCCTGTCTCTATTTGAAGGGTAGTGATGTGTATAATACTTCTCACCCTGGCAAGTTCAGTGGTAGATAGAAAAGACTGACGTGAAGGAAAATACAAGGTTAAACTGCGTGGCAACAAAAGGGGGCAAGTTCTACTTGAGAAATATGGTCTGACCTTGAGGAACAATGGGCAAAAAAGGTTCAGTATTTGAAGGTAAGAGACTAGACTGGCAATTTCTGATCATCAAATGAGTCAAGACCTTTATCTATCTATCTATCTATCTATCTATCTATCTATCTATATATCTATCTATCTATCTATCTATCTATCTATCTATCTGTCTATCTGCCTGCCTATCTGCCGACCTACCTATATAGTATATACAGAGATATTTATATATGCTGTGTATTGATTTTCTCATTCGGGGAGCTGTTGTGATGCAGCCAGTCAAATTGCATTCTAAAACAAGATAGATTGTAGTGTGCACACAGCTGTGCCGGGCAGATAAATCAATTAAAGTGACCTGATCTGACAAGTAGCCACATCCTCAGACAGGCTTAATATGAGAACACACATCCATGAGACTCGTGCCTATCTCTATTTCACCGGGGATTCTTTCTTTCCATTAACTCTGATTAAAAAGACAAGTTGCAGTTCAGGAGGAGACGCTCACCTTTCATTTCACGTCTTTTTTTTGTCTTAGTGGATGAAGATATTTTAGTCATAATTTTCATCAAATTGCAGATGGATTCTTGAACTGCAAGTTATTACTCATGGTATGATTTGCTAAAAGAATAACAAGAAAAAATATTATATTGAGAATTTCCTTCAAAACACAGTTGTAAAACTCAATAATAACTTTATCTGTCTGTCTTTTTCATCCATCCAGCTCCACGCACAATCAAACCCATCAGCCTTGAATCTAGACCTTCTTGTCATGACAACTCATTCTTCTTTTGTCAGCTGAGCATCAGCCAGTGTCACTGCCGCACCGCTGGCCATGGTAGGATTGACATCTTATTTGAAGGTGTCACTGTGAAGCTGTGTAGATGTGGACTAAGACACTACTGTAACAACAGACCATGAGCTCTGTCGTGTGCCATGTTCAGATCTTTTTAGGTTTTAACATGTAGGCTAACTCTTCATATCAAAAGGAGACCAGCTGCGTTTTTGGGGTTTTTCATTTCCATCAGTGTGTTATATAGGTTCTTGTGCATGTAAAAGGTCTTGAAAATTAAAAAGCCCGAAGTCTGCATCAACAGAAGCTCAGAAAACACTGCTTCTGAAACGGACAGCGTCTGCTCCGATTCAACTTGCAAAGTCTGAGAGCATTGGCTGTTGGCCGTCTGAGCCATTGGATACTCTGATTGGTTGTGTGCTAGCTGTATGACCATTCTGATTGGCAGTGTGCTAGCAAATCAGCATGGTGTGTGGGAGGGGCGGAATACTGTGTGCGCCACTGAACTGTATGGTGTGCGCTTTGTTTTTCTATGCACTCCGTTCCATCATTTCCTGTTTTCATGTTTTGGAGTACTGGCACAAGACTAGCGGCACCCGATGTTAAGGAGGCTTATTGCACCTTGCACAAGCGCAGAACGTACACGCTACTGTGGAGTTGGCAGCCGTTGAAGCGGTATGTTCAAAGCAACTGGTCAGCAACGGGTCAGACGAGAGGCAACAGAGTGGTCGGATTTGGGCAGTTGGCCATTGGTTTGAGTCCGGGCTGTGTGTGGGGGCCTTTAAAGTGACAGTAGCTAAAACAGAGACTCTCAAACATAGGGTGGGATACAGGGCTGCTGTATGAGAAAACCAATGCATTTTTATTAGCGTTAAAGCATGTAAACCTATCCTAGTAGCCTCCCAAAATAAAATTCTGAACCTGAAATATATATTTATATATATATAAATAGTGTGTCTCCTTTAAGCCATTTAACTTCTTGGCTATTCAGTGATATGAGTACTGTGTATGGAGGAAACCATACAGACAGTGTATCCAATGCGGGGTCTTCATGATCAGGGTTACAGCTACTGTGTAACCAGCTTATCGACAGCTAATCTTCAGGTTTACATTCTGGTTTGTCAATTGTGAAATGTCAGCCACATGCAGTATGATGAAAACCCACTTTCTCTGTAATTGGATTGCAATAAACAAAGAGGCAATCCTTATACAGTATATATCGGAAAAATTTCAGTGACTCTGTAGTACTGTAGATGCAAAATGTAATGACACCTCTACAATGGTTAAATACAGGTGTCATTGTCCTTTTCACTGTTTGTATTTGTATCTTGAAATGTATGAACCAAAATGTAACAATAGCTGAGTCCCCACTTCCAAAGGTATACAAATGTCCTCTTATTAACAGAGATCTGATTTCAGTTTTGTTCATGTAGAGGCAATGGCTCACACGACAATTTAGATATTAAAATCAAGAATCAAAAGATTCAGCATTGACCTCCAACCAAAGCTTTTTTTTTTGGTGCTGAGGACAAAGTCATTCCTTTGCAGTGCAGAGGACAGCTCAGAGGATTTTTATCCTTCACTCATCAGTGGCTTTCATCTCGAGGGTCACTCTCTAAGTATCAATCATCTCAGTTCTCCAGCCCCCCAAAAGTCTTGCTAATCATGAGATCTAGTGAAAACACATCAAAGAGATTTTTAGAAAAGCTGTCTTCAAGGCATGGCTGTTTCAAACTGTATTACCACTGAAGATACAAATGGATTTACATTGCACCTTAACATGACAAGAGCAGACTGAACACTTACCCAAGGTGATCACGATCCGTGGCAACATTGATTTGGCTAATTAATGCACATCCAGAGAGGTCTCGGCTTTTAATCATCTCAAGTATACACTCTCTTTTATCAAACCACAAAGGGAGTAAAATACAGAGGCTCCTAAAATGCTATTTGTCTCAAGTAGATCAAGAAATATTACAATTTTTAATCATTTGTCTTGGGGAATAATGTTGCACTTAATTCAAACGCTACAGCTGTGAACAGTGATCTCTCAAACATTAGTCTGAAAGCCTGTTTCCGCACTAAAAATCCAATGGTATAATCACTCCGAGAATTAAACAAACAGAGACAGTGTTTCAAGAAGAGAGAAGGGAAAAGAGGAACAAAGGCAGGGAGAAGGAGAGGGGGGTGACAAAGAGAGGAAAAAGAAGAGAGGCCGAGGCTGCACATGTGTTTTGACAGTATGAACTGACACAGGTAAGACCTAAAATCCTTTGTTTTCCAAAGCGCTGCGTGATTCGCTATCATGATAACCCTTCACTGCAACTGTCAGCTGATGAAGTTCAGCATGCAAGGAGAGAAAGAGAGAGAGAGAGATAGAGAGAGAGAGAGAGAGAGAGAGAGAGAGAGAGAGAGCACTCACTCTATCAGTCCATCAATATCTCCATGTCTCTCTGTCTCTGTCTCTTTCTATCTCTGTCTCTTTCAATTCAGTTCAGTTTGAATCTGCCTCATTGGCATGATGGGGAAAGGATCCACTGTATGCTGCCAAAGAGCATACAAAGGATCCAAACAAACAATGAAACGAGACATCTATAAATAATGGATACTAAATAAATAACTAAACATATTCTGTCAATATCAATAATAGCATATGAATGTTATAGAGGTTATACATAAATCAATTACATTCAGGTCAGTGTATGAGAAGTAGATGGATGGAAAGGGGTTGCAAATTTTCTTTTCTTAAATTCCTAAAATTGTCTCCTTGACTTTGTGCTATTTTGGAAACGTTGCTACCAATACACTTTTTCCCCTTTTCACTCAGTAACACGTTGAGCTTTAGTAACACTCTGCGCTCGTGCTCAGCAGGTGAAATGTTGAAATGTTAACCAAAATGACACTCAGGTACACACCTCTGACTTGCATGTATTTTTCACAAGGTAGCGAGGTGCCTTCTCTAAATGGCAAAAGGAGCAGAATCTTTTTTCTCTGGCAGGAATGTCTTCTTGTGGCATCACCTCATGAGTCTATCCCTCTTTGTCTCTCCCTCTCAATCTGTCTCTCTCGCTCACTCTCTCGACAAGCCATGTGGCCTTTTAGAACAAATTAGCATCCTTGTTAGTAGTGTTTGATGTGAACTTCAGAAAAATGAGGTGGACAGAATGTTTACAAAGGCCAGGCTCCACCGGACTGACATACGGTAAAGGTGCTGCGTTTACAATTGTTTCCTCCTTCTCAAAATTGACCTTGTACACTCCAGCATTCGACCAAACATCTTACCAAATATGTATTCTAAACATAAAAGCTAACACACTTTTTGGAGGAATTCTACTGCGAGGATAATGTTCACTAGTACCATTTATTTACCAGTCTATGAAGGAAGACATCGCTTCACTGCACAAAAGTCATGATCAGGAGCTCAGCGTAGAATATGCAATCCTTTAACATGAGAGACCATGGCTCACATGGTGCACCGCACATGTCGTAAGGTTTATATTACTTAAAACAGCTATTATAGATATTTTCACAATAACTATGTGCACACAATGTAAATGGAGACGTTTGTGGTGATACGCCAACAGAGGCGGCGGCTTTGTTTTTTGGTCACAGCAGCCGGCAAACTTACAGTGGGAAAGAACCAAAAGAACAACTGCACAGTAACTGCTCAGCATCAAACAGTGGAATACTAGCTGGTGAACATAGTGGAGCATTAAGCAGATAAAGACCCGGTATTTTTCTTAGGAGTTCATAAAGGACTGAATAATGGACTTTCATCAGGGCTACAGGAAAAAAAGATTCCCACTGAATGAATATATGTCTCTAGAACTGCTGGATGCATTTATATCAGGTTCAAAACTATACCATATATCAGTGGTGAGATCTTAATTTGTATTTGCCTGAGTGGTCAAAAAGTCTTGTACTGTAGGTTTAAATACTGAAATATAGTCAAGCAAAAATCGATATGTCCATTAAATATCACAAAAATCAACACACCCTGTCTCATGGCTCAAGGTAACACTACTTTTTTCCAGCATACTTTTCTTAACCTTAACGAAGCACTAAGAATAACATCAACATTACTATGAAAGTGTAACTGTTGGGAAAACAACTGAAAATACTTTGACAGTGAAGGTTTTTGCACATATATTTGGTATAGAAAATGTGAGTTGGCTGTGAAGAGTTTGCAGATATGCTCATTAAAAACACGTCCTCATTATGCCGATAGAAAAACATTACAACACACAAAGTGCACATGTAAACCCATACCGCTTCTTAGGGGGCAGCATTACACCTACATAATCCTAACAACTCGCTGACCAATTAGCATTTTCCTGCTGTCCATGGTTAAACCTGGAGTCATATTGACAATCCTCAGTCTGTAAACAGTGGAAATTGTTACTCCACAATATTAAAGTCTGTTACAGAAACTAGAAAGTGAGACTGTGGCTTTTCTTGCTACTCCACACAAGCAGAGATATCACATAAGCTTTGATGTTTATCTACAAAGAATTTCGCTCATGTCTCGTAATTCCTTTGTTTTTTAGATGTTATATTTTATGAAAAAATATACCTGTGAAACAGACAGTTTTCCTACTTATTCTAGTTGCCCCTTCTCCTGCTCTCATGTTGTTCTTCTTCTTCTGCTCTTTGATCAACAACCAAACTCTCAGTATCAACCAGAGAATAAATGTCATGTTCCCCACGAGGATATTCACAAACTGGTTTTACTATATCAGAGTCGAATGATATTGAAAATACAAACATGCATTTGCATCACGTTAACATGTATTGGCTTCTTGAGTAAAATATATATAAATATGTAAAAAATGTAATATATTTATAATTGTATCTTCTGCAGTCTTTCACATGGGAACAAAGAATCCGTCCCTCCTCGAAAACAATCAAAGCAATTGGACATGATTTATTTGAACATAATTGTTACCTTTCACAAAGCTATGTGTGGTTTCAGACTAACATTACCCTCACAATGAGTGGCACAACAAAACATTTCCATTCATCTCTGGGAGGTATGATAGGGTAAATGGTCTCAATGACACTCACACCCTGGGCATTTAACTGCTGTTAACCCCAGACACATCTCTTGAGGTTTTGTCCTCTCTCTCCCTCTCTCTGTCTCTCTGTCTCTCTCCCTCTCTCTCCCAACAGCTGTGAAACATTGGTTTCAGGTCATGTTACTGACTTTGCTCTGACCTACCCAAGGTATCCACCAACCTTCAGGGCTATCTATCTCTGTGTTCGTGTCTCCATCTTCATATGTCTGTCTCTCTGTCTCTATTCCTGCCATCTCTCTCTCTCTCTCTCTCTCTCTCTCTCTCTCTCTCTCTCTCTCTCTCTCTCCACACACACAAACACACACATACACACACACAACTGCACACAAACTCCCAAGCACTTACCCTCATGATCCGGTAATGCGAGTCTAGCACTTGTACTCCAATTATTCTCCTGTACTTGTTCTTGAAAGGGTTCTTGCCTCTCTCTTAGCTAAAGAATGTCATGCCCTCTGTGATTTCAGCTGCACTCCCAGAGGCCTTCCGCTGTTCATCTCTTCAAATTTATCCATTTTCAAATGCACATTTCAACACTATTTAACCTAAAATTGATTAGACACAAATAGTTTAGGAAGGCGTCGATGTCCCGGTCCAAACGAGTCCTTGACAGTCACAACTGGATATTTGTGCATCAGAGAGCACGATAACATTCTGTGTTCAATATTTATATGAGGTCTGGAATCTTGATGTATTAGTAATCATTAGTATTCAATATTCTGCTTCATCGACAATGGGAACTGGACATTTGACAGACTGTGGTAAATAAAGCAATAATGAAGGAGGAATATGTTTTATAAATTAATGGAGCTGATAGTTTTGATGTTTGTAAGACACGGCCTTACAGCCTGTCATTCTACAGACAAATGTGCTGCTCTCTTAGTATATTACAAACAAAGCACAGACTCACACACACACGCATGCACACGCACAGATACACACAGCCCTATTTCACAGCCCCAGTTCTCTGTCAGCGGTGTTAGTGGTCATCCTCCACTTGATCTTACTGTAGTCTCCCCAGGAGGAATGACACTTTTATGTCATCTATAATAAGCAGATTTTCTCTGACCTAAAATAGACTTAATCCTCATACGAGGTCACTGAAGAGCATATATTCATAAAACTGTGGCCTCTCTGTTGCTTTAATGTCAGACTGAATAACAAATATTTTGTGTTGATGTTCGCAGCATTAGCACTGCAGTTCTTTTGTTACGTAACTCCTTTTAGAAAGCTTGCAGAAAAGTGCCACGTTCTGATATCATGAATAAACTAAAGCTTTCAGCTGCATGCAGGCGAACATTAGGCTGCGAGGGAAACTGAGAGCATCGCTACTAAGTTACAGCAGTGTAGAGATATCTGTGCCGAGATAATCTGCCCCATCTCTCTTGCACATTTGAGGAATAATCTCCATCTTTCATGGTACAGTGTCATCAAGAGCTTAAAACCAGTAGCATAATGGTGGAGACAGGACGTGCCATCAAAGCCTCGCAGAATGAAAGCGGCACACAGTATAAGCTCTCAGGGCCCTGCAGCATTAATGGCATCTCTACAGTCACAGGGTGACCATATGCTTGTACATTTGGTGCAGATACGCGCACGCACAGACACACACAGTCCACAATGCACGAGCGACTGTCAACAGCCAAGTGACACAAGGTTCAGCTCCGATGTGTCTCCCCTCCGTCTGTTGGTCAGTTCGGATACGTTCCCAACAATATCCACCCAGCCAGACAGGCTGCAACTAGAAATACTGTTATAGATGCAACTCGACATTTTATTCACACAATAGTGTTATTTTTCTTTTTCTCTGCATGTTCAGCTCTTTATATTAAACCTACTCAACCATACGTCTACTTCTTAATGGCACAGTGCTGCAACAAGTACAGAAATGTAACGGTTCAATACTCAGCGCTCTGCCATCTCCTGCAGCTGCTTCTCTCTCTGTCTCTCTTCATCTCTCTGTCTGTCAGTCGCTCTCCTTCTCTTGTGCCCTCTGAAAAGCAATGGTCAGCATTAGTGGGCTGACCTCTATTGTTCTGCAGAAGCAAGAAGATCCCGAGGATGTAAAAAGGAAATCTGTCCGGATATGACAGAGATGTGGGCTTTTCACCGGTCACTTAAGCTAAAGAATAATCCCATTACTTGAGTGGAGACAACATACTGTACAACTAGAAAGCACGGAACGGCACACAGACACTAGAATGATATTCAAAATGCTATTTTCTCTTCTTGCTGTACATCTGCCAACAATGACTGATAAGATTTCCCAATTTACTCGACTGAAAGACGTGAAAAATTTGATACCCAACGTACTCAGTTAGTTTCTTTTCTTGTCCCTGACTCTAGATGAAGAGGTCATACACACTTAAGTTTTAACTTAGATATGTTTAACGGGGGACGTCTCACATATTTAATGCAGAGGTGCATCTGTGAGATAGAGGCTGTGTGTTCAAGCCTGTGATGTGAATAAGCTCCCGGTTGGTGTGATTCACACCTGTAGCACCGATGTTTGGTTTCATGCTAATTAAAGATGTTTGTTGTTTTTTGTAAGAGGAGTAAGTACGGGAGGGAGAGAGAGAGAGAGTGGGTTAGTCGGGAAGACAAACAGACAGAGATATCGGAATTTAACAAAGGGCTTAATTTCAATGCCCTTCTTTTATTCCCCGCGGGGGTCAGAGTCACCGCACCCAACAAACTCCGATCCCCCATTTCCTCGGATGCTCCACTCGGTCTTTAAAGACACACTACAAATGCATCCTACCTGCTTGCCAGCACCACAAGGGGGAAACATTGTCCATCAACTCCACACGCTCTAGAGAAGCATTTCTTTTTCCCCTAGCATTTTTTTTCTCCTTGTAATTGTCTGATTGTTTGTCTTTCGCCCCACTCTCCCTCTCTCTCTATCTCTCTCTCTCTCTCTCTCTCTCCCTCAGTAACATAATCAATATGGTCCATCCCTGTCAATCTAAAACTTAAAACTCACTTACATCAGAACCCCACATCCATCATACATCTCAAGGTCACGGATGGACCGAGGATGAAGGGCCGAGATAAATGTGCGGGAGTGTATTCCTGTAAGTGTGTGTGCAGGGACAGAGAAGGCAGGGACTGAAGATTGAATGCGTGTGGGTCTGTGTTTTAGAGAGAGACACAGAAACGGCGACAGAGACAAAGGCAGAGACAGTAGTAGGGGGGCGACTAATGGAGGAGTAGCACAGAGCTCAGCACCACCCTAAGAGCCTCTGTAAGCCCGACTGAGTCGTGGTCTGAAATTAGCTGATTTTTCACTGTGAGCACTGCACATTATCTGGGTGGGGGAAATGGGGAGAGAGGAGTGGAGCGGAGGAGCACGGAGAGAGGAGGTGGGGGTCGGCGTTTAACTTAACAAGATTAATATGTTTGCCTCATCTCTCCGGGTTTTATTTCCTTCTCCTTGCAGGGCCCTTGTCAAATCTCTTTGGACAGGCTCTCACACATGACACTGGAAGGAGACCTGAAGGACACTCCGCAGAGTGTCAAGAAAAAAGGAAGAGGCTCCATTTTGCGACTTCGCGATTAACACGCATGTAAATGTACGCCAAAGCATGACGGACCCTGTCTCTGCCTGATTCCCATTGACTTTCCGCACTCGTGACTCGGCTTGGAAACTGCCATTTCTAAAACATAAATTAACTTTTTTAAGCCAGCACTTTTTTTTAAATTAAATTTTTTTTGGGGGGTGGGGGTGAAATGGACAATCAGCTGATATCCTGCACAGGTGGACATTTGTGTGTCTGCGGGTACCGGCGCAGATGTTCGCTGGTTAGCCAGATTAGCGAGCAATAATGAAATCAAAAAATCTCGAGCCCAAAAGAAAAAAAATAAACGTGCATTTAGAGCATACATCCATAATGATTACGTTGAGAATAACTGTGTATGCAGAGTATTTCTATGAGGAGATTAAAGAATAGGTATGATGAGATTAAGGAAAGGGATGAAGCGATTAAGACTGACTACTTTAAAGTGATTATGAAAGGCTTAGAAGGGTAGGTCGCATACAGCATATTAGAGAGACACAGAGAGAGGCAGGACACAGAGCAATCTGGAGTTTTTGATCCACGGGAAAAAAACAAAACAAAGAGGAGCTGGCTGTGCTTGTTATAGTCTTATGTCAATAGCATTTTCAACAGTGTTGCTTGATATTACTGGGGAGAAAGGAAGAAGAACAGAGGAGGGAAAACAAAAAGAATAAAAACAAGGCGTATGCACTCCCACATGACCTAGGAGAAACAATGACAATAAAATGGCCTGCAGCAGACTTTCCCCTCCCTCTCTCTCCCTTACTGTCTCTCCCCCTCTCGCTCTCCTTTTCTGTGTACTTTGATGTACAAAATAGCCCCAATCCATAAACAGCACCATTACTTTCACAGCCTACCTACAGTGCTCTCTCTCTCTCTCTCTCTCTCTTGCTCTCTCTCTCTCTCTCGCTCTTTTCTCATCAACCCTTTTTCTCTCTCTCTCTCTCACACACACACACACACACACACACACACACACACACACACTTTCCTTTCTCTCCCGAGCTACTTTCAAGGTATATCTTGCCTTGAGGTTTTTTTTTTTTTCCGTGGTCACGGGTAATATGGAAGGGAGTAGAAAATTGCGGGTCATCTATAGCGCCGACGCACGCAATCAGATGCCAGGGGTTGAGAAAATTATGTATGGCTGACAGTGACATATGGCAGTTTTTCCACACCTGCCCTCATTGTATCAGTGTGCCTCTCTTTGTTGTTCTATCATTCTGTCAAACCTTTCACACCTCAGTAGAAAGCAGTGGAGATATGAAATTCTGACCAAACCTGCAATGGCCGAGCAATTGAGCCATACTCGCGCATCTCTCTGGGAGTGGAATTGGTTGAACGTGGGGACAATGTGCAGTATTCACCCCATTCTGTTAGATTCATTGTGCGTACTGTTCCCAGTTAGTATTCCAATAATGGATGAGTTGTTGACCTATGCAACTGCAACAGCTAAGGACGACCTATGTTTACTCTCAGTGCGAGAGCAGGAAATAGTGTGACATTGTTACAGCGCAAGCAAAAGTTACAGGAAGGAGTTCAGCATGGATGGAGGGCGTGCAAAACATTTCGATGTGATTTACCCCAGTGACCTAAAAACAGACAACATCGGTTTCCTTATCATTACAGCATTTCTTCACTAACATACACCACAGATTATTCTTGTAATATACACAAAGTCACACATAAAACAGTCCTTACTGCTGCTTATATCTACATAATTGTGTGTTAAAAACATGTATTACATGTTTATGTGCTGCCTATAAATGCTCCATTTAATTTGTCATTTAACATTGGTATGAGTAAGCCCTTAATGGTCATGGGTCAAAAATATTTTTTGGTTAGTTTTTCTGTGATAACAAGTTAAATTGTATTTGTTTTTGCAAGATCACAAGTTGGTTATGTCATGGTCAGGTGTATTTTTTCCTGAGATAACAAGATCATTTATCATGAGAAAACAATTTCACAAGTTCCATAAGAGTGGACTACATACATACACTCTGTTCTGTGAAACTGGTTTTGGGTGCACAAACCATATAAACTTTTGCCATTTGAATGTTTAACATACTAATTTGATATGAGGTTATTTACATTATGGAAGCTGTAAGGGATAGGTGTAACAACAGTATTACTAGATAGTGCTCGTTTCTACATGGACTTTCTAGAGGGAAACAGATGTGAGGGGTAGCTGGCTGCAGTCTTCGTTATGCTATGGAAATCTGTGGCGGATACAATAACAGGGTGAGCAGCAGCTGACAATGCTTTAATCATTCATTCTGTCTAGAGACAGAGCTGAATGAAACAACTGGCTAACATGCAGTGAGCAGATCTGTTACGCAAGTAAGCTACGAACTCCCGTTGACCTATAGGAGAAGAGACTACCCACATTGGTTAGCGTTTGATGGTATAGGCTAATGAAGTATATGTATCTAGTGATAAGAGTTATAAACTCTCTGTGCGGCACATCAGTTACATCATGCTCTGTATTGAAACTACGTCAAACTGCATCATCCCTATTAAATAAAGAAGGAAATTAAATATTTACATACATTATTAAGATTGAACTACAGTTTGATGCATTGATCAATAATGGGTACTCTGTGATCTGACATTTTCAGATTAAATCAGTTGCTAAGATTGTCGAGACGCCAATATGTGCATGCGCATGACATTGCTGATCTAATAAACACTAGGCCATAAGTAATAAGAAAGACCTTTTGTTATCCCATGACAATGGGCTAGTTGATCAGTTTAACATCCCGGGAAAACAACGCTATGTGATCTTTGGCATCTCAAGATAAAGTCATAATTAACCCAACTCGAGGCTTGTTGGTTCAAGACGAGCTTCTCCCACGTAACAGTAATGATTATACTCAATAACTCAAGACTTAAACTGTCTTTTGCGTGATTAGAGCAGTACCTTTATTTCACTTACAAATGCTTGAATCAGTGTTCGAGTTATGTGGGAACCAGACATCTGAGCTCCCATGAAAGCAGTAAAAGAATGCATCTGTGAGCATCCTGAATACATGACCAACAACCATTATTTAATCATATGTAGTTGTGTTGAGAATTATTCAAGATAATGATACAAATAGGCTAAAGAAAAGATGTATTTCAAAAGAACTATGCTTTGCTACCAAACCTGATTTGGGACTACCACACACTTTGACAGTTCAGAAGAGAAGATTGTGGCTGAGTCTGCTACAATGTGAGGTCCCTCTCTCAGGGAAAGTGCAACCATTTGGCTATTATTTATTTATTCTCCCTCTAACTTTATTTTAGAGACCCCCACAAAGGTCATATTATAACTTGAACCCTGGCCTGAATGCTTTTTTACAGCTCAATGGATGCATGTTTGAGGGGAGGGAATGGAAAGGATAGTATGTGCATATTCTTACAGCGTCGACTTGGGGAGAAACAAACACGGAAACAGTTCAAATCGGCAGCCGCTGAAGAACACGATGCACATACCACTGCATCTACAAAAAAATGTTGTACTAAAAAAATAATTAAAAAATCAACACTGGAAAATGGACTTGTCTGCCGCAAGACCAACTGAGAAGCCATATCAGAGATATCAAAAAAAGAAGAAGAAGAACAATTGTTGCTCCTGAGACTCAATCCTAAATAATAGGCCAACAAAATACAAAGATAGAATGTGGGAAGTCCAACAGTCCTGGCCTTGATAGAAGATGCTCAAGTATGTGTACCACCATCCCAATGAGAATGCCCACTGTTTACAGCTATTCATAAGTCAAGAAATGCTTTGCAGAAGCATAAAATGTGTCCCATTGTACCACTTTTCTAGCAAGAATCTTCCCTAGCAACCAGCTATTTTTCTCACGGCGCACAAAGGGGCATCAGACGGCAAATTCAGGTCAGGTAGTCAGGTAGGTAGGCAGCCATTTGACATTTCATTAGTTGGCGATTGTCAGTGAAAGGAGCTTTTGTGTTGAGTGGCGTGTTTGGGAAATCTGTAGTATACCTAGTAGTAACTGTTATTCAGACTCACTGTGTGCAGCTTTAGTTGAACATGGTTTGCAGTTATCAAATGAAACATTTCTCAGCAGCAACTTACAGTAAAGTCACTATGCAAATGATATTGGGTAATGTGCATATTTTGATGGGCAGGAGGCATAATTTAAACAACGAACACTAAACTTAAAGAAATAATTTGCATTCCACAATATGACAACAACAAAAAAACTATGTATTTGATTTGAACTCTCCCAGATTCTATAAGTGTCTAGAAACATGACATGCATTTATAAACAAGCGATATTGAAAGGGTTTACTGGATGTTTAGACCAGGCCACAGAGGAAAAAAAAAAATATTCTAAGGTAATGATTACCTTTTGCACATGTCCTTGTGTCCACCCCCCTTTGTTTGCAGTCTCAGTTATTCTTCATGACTTCATTCATGCATAAAGCTTTTGTCCTGAACACTAACCATGGCAACGTGCTGACAGTGAATCTTCTGCATATTGTACAAGTTCAGTCCTTTTCTCATGCCTGAAGGCAACAGCAAGAGACAATAAAAGACGTCATTGGTAAAATCCGGAAGAAGGGAGGACTACGAGCAAATCTAATAAAAAGAAGAGCAGACAAAATCACAAGGATGAAGTAAAGCAAAGACTGAACCTGTTGCATATCAGCATCAGGCAACAACACAATAATTCAATATTCAAATAAATAGCAACACTCTAAGGCAAAAAATGCCTTGTAAAATCCAACTGTTCACGGGCATCTTGGTGACTGTCACTGGCCTATAACAGAACAACATGAGTCACCTGCAGGTTTCATTTAGCTGAATGGCCTTCATGTCACATATCTAAGGACATTGGTGCTGGCTTGGCAAAATGATATGGATGAGTAATGGGATGCCGCCCACATCCGGACACTCTGGGAAGGTGAGGGGCTGCTGCCAAGCCCCAGTCCCTGTTGACCTCTCCTTCCTGTGCACTCAGCAAATTTGACGATGACACCCCACGGGCCAATCCCCCCTAGCACTGACATATGTCAGCCATTTTTGTTCTTCTGTAATACTGTTACGTGACTGTACACTATGAATGTGAGACTAGAATGCATGAAATAGCCGCCAGGAATCGTTGAGGGAAATAACATCTTAAACAGGTTTCCAGCCTTTCATTTACACTGATGAATGGATGATCAAACCAAAAAAAAACTAGAAAACCAGGCGCGTCACCTCTGAGTGCCCACATGTCAACTTATGTTCCCTGTATTTTTTCTCCCTTTTTTTCCTTTTTTGAAGAGCAGAATTTGGATCTGACTCTGGGGCAGGCAGACACAAAAAGGGCCCCCTAGCACACTGCTGATTCAAGGTTTTAGCTGAGCAAATCTTAGGCAGGGAGCTGAGAGCAAAGAGTTGGCCATTTTGCAGTTTGCTCTCATCTGCCAATTTCTTCCTGGGGCTTTCAGAGTCAATCAAAGAGCTACCAGAATGCCCACACCAGTCTTTTAATTATTCATGGTAATTCTATGCCACTACACACTCTCTTTGCAGCCCCTGTCGCCTCCCCCAAGCGAGGTGTGCTCTGATGTGTTTATGTGTACTGAATATATAAAGAAAAAAATCCTCCATCCATTACAAAACAGACTCTCTGCTCTGCCCTGTGCGACGCTGGCAGCTTTTTCAGGGTCGTCTGGCTTCCACTTCTGTGAGAAACTAAGCTGATAAATGTTTGGTCCCATGACACCCAATTTTTTTGCCCTTTTAATCTCTTTACTGGACATGTTGCACACTTAGATCCAGCATTTCCAAGCTTGGGCATTTGTAATATTAATTCTTTTTTCAAATATCAAGAATTCTATTATGATCTCATACATCTTTCAGGGCAAGTGGCCCGGACGCTTGATAAGATCTATGTTTATCGTGCCGATTCAAATGGCTCCTATTCCTGACAATAGTCCTGCCTAGAAGGCCAGCTTGGTGAAAAAAGGCTATCTGCAGGAGGATTGAAATTTGTAGATAAGCACAAACCTTGTTGAATTCACATTCATTTCCTTCTATGAGCTAATTAGGTAGCAAGGGGCAACGCTGCCATTCTTGGTTGTCCATCAACCTGCCAACAACCATTGACATCACAAGGTAGATGTCAAGCTCAGCCTTTTGTGTCTGAGACAAGCCTATTACCAGGAGGTGTCAGTAGGAGGTTTTAAGTGGGTAAAATGCAGCAGCTTGATGTTATCAAAATCTCTTTGTGGAAATAAGCTCAATTACAAAAGAATTTCACTCACACTCCCATAACAGCTTAACACATAATAACTACAAAAGAGAAAAGGAAACCGGGGAGGATTTGTACATTATAGGAGGAAAATAAGATGCTGACTGGAAGATGCTGTAGCTTGAGTATGCAGTACAGTATATGCTCTTGATGTCCCTTCAAAACATTCATCTCAGGAGTCACAAAGAAGGTGCCGCTGCTTCTGGGGCCTTTGAGGGAAAGGTGATCTTTCCAGTGCAGAGGAGCTGTTACATTTTGTTGGTTAGCGGTTGGAGAAAAATGGCACACCTCCTCTCTCCGACTTGTCTTCACAGGCCTTGTCAAAGATGAAAAAAAAAGGGGAAATGTTTCATGTCTCCTGTCTTTTCCTGCCAAAAGCAAAAAAGGAGGGCAAAAAGAAAGCTGGGATAGATACAGTGACATACCAAGGGAGGATGTAGCAGGGATGAAAGCATGTCATTTTGTAAGGAATGATCATGAAACTGCCCCCTTTTTTCTTTTTTTCCTTTTTTTTTTCGAAACAGACTTTGTCAGAATTTGAAGGATATATTGTTTCTGCTTCGCCCTACTACTCGAAACAGGAATGGGACTTTGAAATGGGGTGTTTACAAGCCAGTCAAATGTGTCCTTTTGATATAAGTGACAAAAAGCTGAAGAACGAGACCGAGAGGTCTGCAATCAGCTCGAACAGTGTTTACTGTTGTTTTAGCTCAAAGAGGAATCACTAATTGATCCTTTCAGGAGTTCAGACCACTCATCTTGATGAAACTGCTATCCAGCAGCAATATATTGACACACCCATGCTTTTGTTTATTTCTTCTAAATCGGTTGTGAGCATACTTTGCGCATATTCTAGGCTTTAAAATGACTTTGATTGTCAGAACTCTTGTTATTTCATGTTTGGAGATTTGTGGGCCACTAGCAGATAACAGAATGTGGACGCTATTCTCTGAAGAGGACACATTTACCATAACAGCTCTCATTCACTGCAGCCCTCTCCATCTTCAGAGCGCAGCAACAGATGCTCTTTTAAACTCGTTATCTGCAATGGCGCACATGTGAGCAGTTTGTCCCTCTTTGTTTTGGCCTCATCTTTTTGTAATATTTCCATGTTCTAATGCATCTATTTCTGTCGCCACAAACACAAAATGCTCAAATAGTGTGACTCCAAATGGTAGCAGAAACTGTGGAAAAAAAGATTCACAACAATTTTTGATCAATTTACAATAAAGGGTTCTTTAAAGCTGGACGAGTTGTTTTTTCTCCATTTGAGTTGTGTTTTCTGAATATAGGTGGGGAGGGAAGATACCTCAGTGGGCCTCTGTAGCATTCCTATGTAGAATAATGGATAAAGAATAAAAACATTTTAATAATCACAATGACTATCAGTCGTAATTACTGAACGTAATACAATCAGTCATTTGAACGAACCAATATAACATTTAAATAGGGTGCAATTTCTTACTTATTAAATCTATTTTGCTGTTTATCAGAATTAACTGAACAGTACAAGCTGTTTGGTGAAAAACTAAGGCTAAAGTAAACGATATTCATACCGAGCTTTATCTGTCCCACGAAAACATGAATGTCTGTTTGTAAACATCAAATATACTAAGTAATCTTGGTCAGCCTGCAGCGGAGGAATTCCAATTCAAAGTCCTCTAAATAATGGCGGAAGATACACTTGGCCTCTAGCATAATGTTTATCACTGGCAACATCAAGAGACCAGGATAATACCACTCTGCATTCACAGCATGTTTCCTCCATCCCCACTGCACTGGTGATAAATGGCTACCACTGGAGCAGTGCTCACCTCTGAGAACCCTGGCCTTACCCTTGTGAGTGTCCTGTAAAGCATTCTGTCTGATTACAAACAGCAGCACTGGTTCACGCCGGTGCCACAAAACACACAACAGATGAGGAGATCATGTTTTATACATTGTGCCAAATGGTTTTACTCATTTATTGCCCTCGACGCATGATATGGCCATGTTAAAACATGAATTTTATGTGGAGATTATACAAGCGATATCCTTTGTGTGCATATGTGTGTGTGTGTGTGTGTGTGTGTGTGTGTGTGTGTGTGTGTGTGTGTGTGTGTGTGTTTGGGGTGGGTTTTGACTGAACTGGCTTCCAGGAAGCACATGGGATGAAAGCCATTGGGAGCGCTGGTGAAAAATGTGGGAAAGATGGTGGGCATGACCACAGCTTATCGGGTGAGTGTGCAGGAGGAGATCAGTGATGCACAACACAACATAGAAGCATGTAGCTGCATCTCATAGAATAACTGGGCAGCCAAGACCATCGCTCGTACACTTCTTCCATTTCAATTCTCTCCTTCCTGTCGTCCGTCTCTCACTGTAACACTTTTTGTCTTCACTCTGACTACTCAATCCTGAATCTTGATTCGATTGAGCGTTTAACAGCCAAGAGGACAGAAAGTGTTGCTGCTCTTCCAAAAATACAGTATGCCCTAAACTAATCACAATGGTCATGCACACGCACGGCGTATTAACTTTCAAATGCTTTAACATGGGGCATGATACTCACAAATTCTTTGACTGAAGTGCCAGTTCCGAAAATGCTCAATTTGTCTTGCATTTAGCGAGAACCGTGTAGGCGGAGTGGAGAATAAACACTGAGAAGCATCAAGTAATCCCTGAATGGATATTTTATATTGAAAATAACAACAAAGTGTTGGGGGGTCATACTGAGCCTTCAGAGGATAACAACAGAGAGAGCACAGGCAGCAAGGGAAATAAAGTGAATTCTGTGATGTCTGTAGGATCCCTGATTTCCGCTGCTCAGTGAGAAAAAAAAAAAAATACCGCTGGGCTGCCAAGTATTGGCTTCAAAATTTTGACTCACTGTGATGTAGCTGTCATCCTTTCAAAGGAAGTGGATAGCAAGGGGGAATGGGTGCATGTACCATGTCTTTCACTGGGCTTTTTCTGAAGTCCAGAGGAAGATGCAGGACTTCTATTTCAATCTGCATGGAAAGAATGCTGAGCTGGGTATTAATTCAATATGTCATTCCTTCGGCTTTTTCTTTTGAGTAGTTTGACCGGTGATGGAAGATATTCAGCCATACATACATAGCACCTTTGAAAGAGACAAAACATCACATTTAATGCTAACAATGGTGATATGCTACAAGATATGGAAACGATTTAGCAGTTGGCGTCAGGGTGGTCAAACAAGTCTGAACACATCAGATTTTGTTGCCATCTGCCTGTTTGATTGCCTTGAACCAAACCTTTGATTGAAATGAGTTAACCTTAAATAAGGTAAGGTTAATATAAAGTGCTCTGGTCAAGGTCAGAGGTGGATGCTGTTTTCAATTGCTTCCATATGCCAAAACAGGTTATTCTCTCCAGCAAATTGTAAAAGCAATTTGCTCTGACTGAACACAAATTTTCCAACAAGATAGAACGTGAACGACTGCTGGTTTGCGTTATTTGAAAACGGCAGAGTCGGGGTCAATCCTGAACAAACACTTTCATGTTTGCTAAAGTATATAGGAAATATGGTCACTGCAGTTTCACCAAAACCTCCTGAGTCAGATCTTTTCTGGACGATGTAGATGCACCCATCATTGTCAAAGAGTCTTCAAGAATCCAGAACGAGCAGCAATTGCTCCGTCACTAACTGAACCACGTGCTGACAACCTGTCTGCCTGAAAGGCTTTTTATTGCCACAGTTTGCCTTGAGGCAGAACATCACCCATATTCAGCACTCTGTGCACAGGCTGAGGGTACTTCCAGGCCTCTAGACTGCTCCATTATCTATTTAGTATTGAAAATACACATCGTGAGAGGAAAGACACTACAAAGATGTACAATACTTCCCAAAGCTCCTGTCACTCCACTGTGACTGGCTACAGTACGTTGCACATCCATGTGCCTTTGGCAGATAAATCACAGTTCTCTGCTCTGAAATTCTTTTTATTTCTGTTTGTGAGGAAGTGAAGGAATCGACCCAGGGGGCATTACATTTTTTAGTTTCTGTTTTATAGAATCTTCTGTTTTTATTTTGTTTTTGTTTTTTCAATTTTCAGCAGTAATTTCTATTGAGTTTTCTTCATCTTTCTTATTCACTAACTGGGAAGTCTCCTTGTGGAGCGTATTGTTGTAAACTCCTGCAAATTAAAGAACTCCTTGGAGTATATGTTTTTCATCGCCTATTATTAATCTCAGTAATTTAGAAAAAAGAGCAATGAACCATTTTAATGACTCTAAATCCAGGTTTTCTTTGTGTCTGACATGATTGGAGCCGTAGCCCACTTCACATCATTTATAAAGACTCAGAGGGTTTAACGCTCATGAAGACGTATTGTTATCCACTACTGAACACTGACAGTGTATTTCGTTTTTTATTATGTAGGTTGTGGTGGTCGCGATGGCACGTTAAAGTTCTGTTTACATTTATTGTCTTAATTACCTCTGCAAAGTAAGAATCCATCTTTCCATTTTGCATCATCCTGTTTAGCAGTACATCTACACAGAAAACAAATACAAGTTCTAACATACTGTAAGTATACATTTGCACTGATTTCCCTATTTGCATATTGTAAAGAGCAAATATAAAAGCCCAGTCTACATTATTGGACATCTTAAATTGCAAAAATGTCTGCATGCTTTCCTCTAAAAGGCTTAGAAATGTGATTTAGACAAAAAAAAAAAATGTTGGGGAAAGAAAATAATCGAACTCGCTGCATTCCTTCGTCTTCTTCTCCTCCATCTCAAGCACTAATGTGTGTCTCGGGTGTGAAATGCAATAACAAATTTTGAACCCAGACACCATAAAATGTACACCAGAAGGTTATGTAGAAGCCATTACAATTGAATGTACTTCTTTTAATACACATGAAGCCTGGGCCAACGTGAAAACTTGATTTGCGAAAATCAATAGGATGTTTTTAAATGTACTATGTGATCACACACACACGCACATACAGAGGTACACACACTCACACACCTTTCTCCTACTATCTCTCCTTATCTTTGGCTGTCTTGCCAAGCCAATATACAGTCTCTGCAGTCTCATCTTTATCTATAGATCAGAAGGAGTGATCTCCGCCATATAACTGAAAGCCTTTGAACTGCTCTCCATACAACTAAATTTTTCACTCCTTTCCTTTCTCAAGTCCTCGCTTATTTATTTCTTTATTTCTCCAGCAGTGAGCAGGATTAGTCAGGAGCGGCAGCCCCACTATCAGCCCAAGATGTGCTCTTCCATCCTGCTGCTTTGCTCTGATAAAGGAACTGCTCGACGAGTGACTCGGGTGCACAGAGAGCCTTGTAGAAAACAACATTTCTCTCACTGAGGCACAGTCCTGCATGTCAATGACTGCCAGTGGGCAACGGGAGAATCTCACTCATGGTACATGCAAAATTCTACCTGGCAAACATGCAGATAGAAAATCGTGTGCTCTCTGCAAACTGACTGTTCACAACTGTAATAGATTAAATAAAAGTTCTGAAATTATAAATACATTTCAAGTCTATATAGCCTTGTATGAAAATCACGTTACTGAACGGAACACTAAAGTTAAAAAATTGATGCAAATATGGCCCAAATTTTATGTATTACTCAAATTGGAAGAACTAGGAAGGAGCTCCGTGGGTACCCATCCATTTATTTCAGCTTCATAGTGTAATTGTTTGGTTATCAAACATTTGGATTGTGCAACAAAATGTTTTTATCACACACCCCTGTTCACTTTTTGCCCTTCCTTGACTTCCATAACCAGCTCGTGTCCACTTTGGTCATCCTGGAGAAGGCTGACATGGAGCTTTGTTAGCTTTATCGCTGTGTGTTACGGTATGCGACCATACAAACACCAGCGTTTCAACTGACTGAATACAAGGTGACAGAGCAGACTGCTGACCTGAATTTGGCTCCTGATGAATACATACTGTGATGTAGGAAAAATAACTACACTTATTGCACAAGTTTATTCTTGGTTCATATCAATCTATTCGTATTAAATTCAGTTTCCCATTCAGCTCATCGCAAAGACATTCGTCTTCTTTGCGGCCATCGCTCATCTTTGTGACAGCTATATGAAAATCTACCAGTGTAGGACTGAAGAGGTCAGAGGCTTCAAATTTCAAATTGTTATTGTAATATCTTTTGACTGCTTAAATAAAAGATCTTTAATTTGTCAATACCAAGATCTTTCATTAAATAATGTGTTTATGACATAAATTAAATCAACAGTGATTGGTTCTGAACTTCAGTTTTCACAGTTGAACCACACAAATTCATGACTGTGCCATCTGGTGCCACCGCAGAATTGGCTGTTATATACAACTTATGCTCTTATTTGATATTGTCATTTAAGGGCCCGTCGACCATCCAAAGCAGATACTATTCCACTATCAGACTTGTTTACTCAGCATAACCGTACACGTGCATGCTAAGAGGCTTGGCCAAATGGTGCAGAAATAATATGTGTAAAGTGTTCTTACTTTCACCCCCCCGCCTTACCGTCCCAGTGAGTCTTATTTCAGTCCAGGCATCAGCCACACGGTCCCGAGCCTCTGAAACGCTCTAAATTACAAATGATCCAAAAGGACTTTTACATAGATCTCCCACGACTTCTGGAGAGCACTGACTTACAAGAACAGCAAAAAAACACTGATGCATGGGTCTTTAACAGAAAATAGGTGAAAGATGAGTCATAGTATGGTGGATTATACACACTACGCCTTCCTCATACTTCCCCTTCCACGGGCCTTTTGTTCTGTGCCTGTTCAAATCTGCTCAAGATGCACCGACGACCCGCCTCCCCCCCGACTCTCCCTCTTTCTCTGGGTCTCTCTCTGTTCATCTCAAACTGCTTAACTCCAAAAAGTGGTAGCGATGCAAAAATTGCATCAACATACTCTAAGTACACAAAAGACTCCTCATGCCTGGAGAGACAAAAAGCCACACAGACAAGACGGGTATGTCCATGGACACAGATGTATAAATAGTTTAGTATAAATTGCACAGGGACATACTCTCGAGATGGAAATGTTTATACCTAACCGTATGCATTATTGTTACTCTAACCTTATCCGAACCAATATTCTAGTCATGAACTTTAAACCACACCAGCTTCCCCAAAGAAGTTATATTTGTAGAACGCCAAGACGACCCAGCAAATCTGGGCTTGCTGTGGTTTCATATGCATTTTTTGGCTTGGTCAGATATATGCTGTCCGCTGTCCATAATTCATTAATGAGCGTGTGTCAAACTAATGCCAAAACAGCATGAAATAATTAAGCCACATGAGGAAAAAAACAGTTATTCTTATGTTATCAGCACATTAAACAGTTTTGAGGTTTTATTTGATCATCAGAACTAAAAATACAAGTTGCCCACACGCGACGTCAAATGTTTCAGCTGAATAAAAAGCTTTTAAAGAACTGTCAATGTTTCATGCGAGGCCTGGATGTGTCTCTTAGTCACTGCCCTAAAATGTCACATGCAGTATGTCTGAGGTTGAATCATTTTTAAATAATGAAAAAAGGAAAAAAGGGGAAGAGATGTCCAACTGAGAGGATTCAGAGCTAAACATGCGAAATGAGGAAAATAAGAAATGACACAGAGATGGTAAACAGTCCATCTGTGTTTTCCCAAAGGACGCCTGCCATACTTTGAAATGCACTTAAAGAGGAAGTACGGCAATTCAATATCAATCTAAGAGCAGTCTAATGGCATTTCAGCTTTGCTTTTTTTGCCAGGAAAAAAAGATGAAAGAGTGCCTATATAGAGTTGAGAATGACAAAAAGTCTAATGGATTATTGATACGTTCAGACTTCTTCTACGATGATATTTTCTTCATAGAAAGCACAAAGGTGAATGACTCTTAACCAGCAAAGATGAAGAAAACGCTCAGATAAAGATTATCAAAAGAATGACAAGTTCATGTAAAACACCTAAAATGTAAACACTGTAATCCACATCCATTTTTCGTTTGACATTTCAATGAGGAGTAAACTGTGATTTCATACTAATCATAGACAATGATCTGGTTTTGGAAACTGCCCACTTGATCTGAAATTAGTGAGAGAACATGCCAAATCTCTCCATGTTTCTCTGTCTGTAGTCCTGTTTTCATCCACATTGATCAACATGCTGGGCTTTTTTTTTTGCTAATTCTATTTCAGGTCTGTAGCCAGGATTTTGTAACTGGGAAGCATCATAGAATTTAAGGGTGGACAATTAGGCCATTTGCCAATATTAAACATGTGATTATTATCATTATTATTATTATTTTTTTTTTTCACAACATAACATACAGCCTAGTGGAAAGGTTATATTTTAATATGACAAAACCTGCTGCGACAGAAGATAATCCAAGAAATGTCAATCTATTTTTGTTCATTTATTAAAAATGTCAAAATATGAGCAACTTCCTTCATAGTCAGTAACTGTACACTGTGGATTTCAGTCTGAAACTGGGATATATAGTAGCAGAGCTCAAAGGTGGTACAATAACATTAAGCCTAAGAACACTGTTATTCAACAATGTTTAAAATAAATGCTGAAAAACAAAAAGGACGCTGTATTTAGTGTCTTTCCAGACAACCTGAAGCTGTAAATCTGTTTAAAAAAACAAACCAAAAAACAGCGTCATTACAACCATCCTGGTAACATTACTAGCAGGCAACCATATCTCCTAGACATTATGTTTTTAAAATACAGCTTTGTTATCTCAAATTTGATAGTATAGGAAAATTCCGCCTAAACTGTACAAAAAAGGAGAAATACTGTTTTAGCTGCTACAAGAAGATTCTGTATTGAAAGAGTAAATGTGGCAGGGAGCACAAGTTGATATGCACAGAATTATCATTCTGCAACTCGCCAGACAACATTTCTTCATTATTCATGCTTCTTTCAAAATGTGTTTGCAATGGCAAATCATTAATCATTTAATTAATCATATTAATCAACACAATCATTAATTCAAGGATACATGGTTGAAAGTAAGATGCCGCTGTCACTGTTAGCCACACAGGTACAACTTTGTTTTAAATCAATGAAATGTCATATTTGTAAGATAGCTATAGCTTATTGTTGAGACTTATTCAAATACCGACACTTTGGGTTGGTGGGATGGACCAGCCGCCAACCCAAAGTGTCAATATTTGATCAGTTGGGAATAATAATAATAATCTCAACAATAAGCTATTTTACAAATGTGACCTTTAATAGCATGAATGTACCACTTTTATGTCAATGTATAAGAAACACAATCACACTAAACATTATATACGTAATACATCACGATTGCAGTTGTAGGTCACATAGGACTCGGCCATTTTTGCAAAAGGTAATCTGCAATCAATTAAGTACACAATTTTATATTCAATAATCTTCCTTTTGCATCTTGCGATTCAATTGATTAACAGTTATTCATTTTCTCCGGTCATTATGAACCTTGTATTTTTTTTTTTGTCAAACACAGAGATAATTGAGAAATATGTGCCATTTTTAACATCAAATAGAAACTAGGTATAAGATGATACGATGAAATGGACCAATGTGACAAAAAAGTTAAATCTGCAACCCCCAGCAAATAAAACAGTGCCAAAGCATAAAAACGGCCTGCAGTGAGAAAAAACATTTTTCCTGAAGTGTGTCATCTGCCAAACTACGAGAGTGATTCTGATGTGGTGGGTTTTCATCCCATCAGATTCATTTATTGCATCAATATACTGGAAAATGTTACAACCCCTTGATGTACAACAATGTGCCTGTATGTGACAAGGAATCAGCAGCGGGGGGTATATCAGCAAAGGAACCAATCATTACTTATCGGGAGACACTTAAAGTAATTAATGACTTGTGCAGACTGTTGCAAGTGGAAAACATTAATGAATAATTTTCGATACATAATCAAGTAATTAGGAAATGAACTCAAGAGTAAATCCAGGAACCACGATAATGAATACTGGTGATTATCAATTTGAAGCCATCTCCCTTATGCCCCCGAGGGACCTGTGCTAGTTTTAGAGGGAGAGAAAGGGGGAGGAAGTACTTCTGTTCTGACACTGCGATAATGTGCCAGTGCCACTCAAAGATCCAGAGTGACACACAGCTGTGGAGAGACTGAATTTCTTCAATATTCTAGGTTTCTCTCTGAAGCACTGTCATGTCTGCTCCAGTTCAGTCCATTATTTCAAGTGGAATCATCTTTATGTCGACTAATCTGTAGCCTTGTATGGCAGGCCTTCTCCACATCTAATGACAAACATGTTGAAAACTGTGCTAATTATTTATACCGGGTCCTCATTCTGTCAGCTATTCAAGGATAGTTTCAAGTGTCTCATGAAGATGTCTGATTTTTTATGACATGCCAGGAATGGGTTGCGCCATGCTTGCCTAAACCACCAATTTATTCCCTGAATAGCCTCTTTCCTCATTTGTTAGTGGCTTAATAGATCCTTTTTGGCTTCAGAAGCAGTCTGTGTCATTACCGCATTTCTGATTTTTTACTTTAAAAAGGTGCCGTAATTAAAATAAATCCATCATCTTGTCAGGTACAGTCAGGACTCAAGTCTCAAACCTAAATGTTGAACCTGCTGTGTTTTTAATACACAAAATGCTTGCAGTTAACTTAAGTTAAAGACTTAGACCAGTGTCGCTATCTTTTGTATCAAGATCGCCAGAGGAAAAGGGACAAATGCATTCCAAAGCACGTGACATGCTGTAGAAGTAGACTTCGTCTGTAGATCCCTTAAGATGGTGTAGATGTAAATCTTATCTACATCAGCATATTAATTAAAAGCCTGATCTCATGGTAATTCATGGAGTTCCCTTTGACAACCTGGACTCCCTGGTATTCCAGTGGCATTTACACATTTCTGAGCAAGGACATCAAGGTTGGATAGATTGATTACAATGTTAACCTTTTTTTCAAAATTATGCCCTATACTGGAAATAACCCTTTTCAATTTTCAATCATGTTTCACACTTTCTTTATGCTTTAATTGATCACTTAAATAGCAAACATTACATCCCAAACTGTTAATATACTTAATCTGTCTACCATTTTCATGAATGTGCTCTATGGGTCTGCATGAGTAAAACTGTCAATCAATATTAGATAAATGAAGGGGAATAAATATGTTTAATATGCTCGCCTTTTACTCTTTTACTAAAAATTTACAGTTTTTTCATTTCTGAATCGCTCGTGAAGGTGATATCATAATGCAGCAATACATGACTCTTTTTGTTGCTTAGGTATGAGGAATTCTTAGATAAATGGGACCTTGAGGCAAAATCATTATTTTCCGTTGCTACAGCTATTAAGAGAGGATCATAGGTGGTAGAATAAAATGAAAAAAAAAAAAGGCACAGGCACAGGCAGGTTTTCCTCAAGAGGATCATATTTTTAGTAGATAAGTGTAAACTTCCCCACTCAAAGTTGTTTCCTTAACCTTGAAGCATTAAATCAGCCAACTTCTGTGGGGCTGGCTGATTTTTGTTTCAGTTTTAGGAAGAACAATGGATCCATACTTAAGATACCCTGGAAGAAAAATGGCCAGAATTGGCTCATCAAAGTACTTCCGGCATGTTGCTCAAAGTCCTCATCTCCACTGTGAAATGTATTGCAGAGACTATTATGCTCTGAGAGTGACGTCCAGGAAGTAAGTAATTATTGCTCCTGTTGGTTCTTTACTTTGGCCTACTAACACCTTTGAGAAATAATCAATGTGTTGGTGAACAAAAAACAGAGACAGTTATAGTGCTAACATGCCCTGATTGTAGATGAAACAGGGACTAGACAAAGAGATACAATAAAGTGTGTTTTGCTCTCTGTCCGGTGCATCGAATAAAATGTCATGAAAACAAAAACAGTTGCTTGATATCGAGAAAACTGAACACTGAATTATTGCATTAATTTCACATCTATATGGCTGATGTGTGAAATCTGCAGTTGCTTTGGTTCTCTGTGACTTTACTGCCCTCACTACTCAGCATTACGGCCACAAATCAAAAATATTTCTGCCTATAATCATCGAGCTGACCGCAGACTGATTGAACTTGTTCATATACCGATAGCCATAATGATGTTTGTGCCATGATATGTCCAGCCGTATATATTCTAAAATCAATGCATTCATTTGGTTGTTTTTGTTTTCCTGTTTTACATCTCTATGGATTTTCTATTTAATTTGGGTCAGCATTGTGAAGGAGGACAGGGTATTGATTCCAGTCTAAGGGGGCTTACGGGAACCAGGATAAGCTTGTCTTCTTGAGGCTTCACAGCGGGTTGTGACAACACACAGAATATGCCCTTAAATCTCAGTGCAAATCTGCTGCCAAACCAGGCTAACCTCAAAATCACCTGATGCCTCCCACCTTAGCTCAGGTAGACAGTCACGTACACACTTCTCTCTGGAGAGGGTGGCAATGGAAAAAATCTCATTGTTAAGCAAAAGTATGATGTTCAGGTCTGACTGAGCATGGAAGCCGTAGGAGGATCTTGTCTAGTAATGCTGAGGGGCAGCATCCTAGACACACGGGTCAGGATGCTGACAAGCTGAAGTTGTTTGTTGTTTCAAAAGTGGTGATAATTGTCCACCACTGCACATCTCGAAAACGGCCTCCGTGGTCAACCCAGCTCTTCAATTCCTAACTCAGGAATACATATTCACTTGGACGAGAGAAGAACAAGTGGGACGCAGCACAAGTGGAGGCCAAATGTATGAGAAAGCCAAGAACTTCAGCATATTATGCAAAGCAGCTAAACTTTTTAACAAGTGCTTCGAGTGGAGATGCAAAATAGTGTTGTAGTAGTCGGCTATCAGGGGCATGTGACCCTCAGCTAGTTGTCTGAAAACAGCAGATTATCCGATGCTGATTAGTTTGGATTTGAGGTTTATCAAGCAGTCCTGAGAACTCATTTCATCATTTGACATGACCTAGTTGCAGTGCAGACAACTAATAGATGTGTTATCCAAACGTCTGTGATGAGGTAAGTGCAGATGGATATGAAAAGTATTTTTGATTTTTGTATTCATACCAAGGTGATGTTGTGTTGTTTTCAGTGTGCCCACTTGAAAATGGCCTAAAATGTGTGAAAGTAGCAGATTTAAGTGTTATATTACAGAGCAAAAGTAAAATGATTAACACTGTAGGCCTACCTACAATTAGTGTATCTATGTTTGCTGAGCCAAAACATGAAGTGTGCAGTTATAGTGGTCTTAGATGCACAGCAGATTTGTACAAAAGTGCAGAAGAGTTAAACAAAATACCACATGGGAAATGTAAGACACAATTATTACCATAAGTGGTTTGAAAAAATGCCAGAAGCATATTTGATGATATTCTTGCTTGGCTGACTGGGTTAACTATCGCTGCATGACTGAAAGGATCAAAGGGGCAAGAGTTTAGAAAGAAAGGCAGTCGGGGCAGGAGGTCATTTGGACTGTTGAAGGGAAGATGAGTCGGATGCAAGTGCTAAAAACAAGCTAGCGTGCAAAGCCAATGCTGCCTAATCCGAGGGCTCTGCAAAAACAACAGAAACACACTGGGAAAAATCTCTTTGTGATTGCCAGCGTTTTTTCATTTTTTTAGATGCTATAACTGACCGAGGGATGATTGAAATTGGGCAGTGCCTGATTCCATTCCCATTGATGAAACTGCTGTCCGAACACACGCGCACAAACACCCACACGATGCATGCATACAAAAAAGGATCCACAAGGATAATAGAAAAGTACAGACATACTCTGTATCAAAATAATGCCCTAGGTCTCTATCTGTTTTTTGGTCAAATTCTGACTTGAATACACCAATTCCTATACATCACTGTTTGGCTACAAGCTAACATAATAGCTGTATTATTTATTTCAGTATAATCAATAAACCATGGCATCCTCCGTAGACATATTTTTCTCCTGGAAGAGTGACTGCCAGGATTTATTTTCCTGAAGATACTGTGAAGCAAATATTCCTCAGTCCAGTGATAAACACTACTGACACATCACTCTGATCTAAAATTATTTGTTTGTGAGCATTCCAAGAATTACAGCCCAGAATCAAGCCAAGTCATGCTACCTTTGCCAGGAAAAAGAAAAAGGGCAATGAGTGTCACACTGGCTCCTTTTGTCTCAGTATGTCACTTTGGTGACATCCTTTATCTAAGGCTTCTCCCTCAACTAACAACGTGCCCATTTCATTTGTCACTTTCTGTCTTATATTCTGTTTTATTTGAAGAGTAATTTACTACACCTCACAAAAAATAATCTTCATAACCCTCAAGGTGTCACAGTCAGGCCCTTTGTCATGCTCCAAGACTGATACTGTGTTGCATGTCCAGTGACGTGTGCCATTAATTTTTCAAGCAAGGTCAAACTCGGTCTCTGTTGTTTGCACATGTCCTATATTAGCAATAGCTTTGATACAAATGGCACCACTTTACGGGCCAGCTGTGCCAGAGCAGTTGTTTTTTTTTAAAACCGAGTCTGTGTTGTTTTCTCCTCTGTGCCCCAATCACCTTCAGCAATCATTTATCATACAGCTGTTTTTAACTTCCTGCCCCACAGTTGCCTTTTCTATATAGCTCTGTGTTTGTGTCTCTTACCCAACGCTTTGTGCTATTGATCCGCACTGTGGCACCCCTCTCTAGTGTCAGCATCAAACACGGGATCATCAGCCTCTCTGGTTTCTCTCCCGTGTTTACAAACACACCTCCACTGCTATTGGACACACACAAGCACGATGTACACACGTGAACGTACAAGTGCGTCCATTTCTTGCCCGGTACCACATGAGGGTTTAACTTTTATTGGCTTCTTTGCTTTTTCTACTCTGGGGGGACAAGGTCAAGCCTCATCAAATTTAACCTCGACACCAGCCTCCAGATTAAAGGTCGCGACTTCATCCTTCACATCTGTCTTGACCTCTGATATTACCATGTCATAATACATGAGGATTAATGCCTTACCTTGCCTCCGGACCTTCTTATCTTATACCACACTGGCCCTATTTCATTTATAAGATCCCCATTCCCTGTTCGGCTCTTTACTGTGTGTGTGGAGTGTCCTGTATTCCTCGAACCACCTTGCACTTGGCGGGCAGCTCAATCTCAATATCATGTTATCGGACTCAGGGGCCAAGGATATAAATACCATGCACCATAACTCTCTCCTGTTCAATAACCATTATATGCTCTACTTTATACATTAGAAGCACCTGATGGGGCAGTAAATTCACAGCTGCAGCTCGACCATCTCGGAGTGCATCCAGAGGAAAAATGGATGCTGAAACCAAGGAAAGGGTGAAACAGAAAGTGGGAATTAAAAAAAAAAAAATACATATTTATATACAGGAGTCAAATGGAAAAAAAAAAAACAATAGAAAAGAGTAAAGAATAACAGAGGAAATGTGATGCAGAAGGTGAGCTATAGTGATCCGCTGCATCATACTAGAAATCGAGGGAAACAGAGTAAAGAGCTGAGGGGAAAAATGAAGGGAAACGGCTACAGTGAACAGCTTTTTTATATTGGCTTGCCTTTCTCACTGTTACAATTATCTATTGTATTTCTGTAATAAGCTTTTTACATCCAGTGAATCATGCATTCCATTTCCTAAAGCCATTCTTAGTCCTGCCTAGCCCTGCAGTATGAGATCTATCTGCTCACACAAAAGGTTCATGTTCCTTATGCCGGGACTATTTCAACGCCACTGCCAGCATCTGTTCACTTTTCAAGGACAGCAATCAATAGGAACATATTTCCATCTACATACATACATACTCCGACCACACTGGGTGGAAATGTCCATAAAAGCTCAAAACACACTGCACACTAGTGGGCACACATAAACACACAAGCGCCATTGTTTACCACGTAAGCATGACTGGATGCAGTATAGAGTTTACGCTTCAATGCACTTTTTCATTTGGAAAGCTAGGGTGGTTAGCCACCGAGCGCGAGCTGATTAAGAAAACAGTCCCATTTAATTCCTTTCTCCTCAACGGCCAGCAAGAGAAATGTAATTAAAGCCACTAAATCTCCCATGGGCCCTGCTACCTGCTACACGACCAACATGACATGTTGTGTAATTCGCCCGACCTACAAAGGCGGCAGCAGTTATTTGCCATGGGTGCAGGGTGAGCACAGTCCTTTGAATGAGACGGCCAAAGAGAGAGAGCAAGAGAGGCAAGGCGAGGGAGGGAAAAAAAGGAAGAGAGAGACCTGTGATAGCTGACCTCTGTTGAAGGTCCAAGGACACTGGACAGCCTTCACATGAATAGAGGCATATTGAAAATCGTACAGCCACAAACACTTACACACACGCTACTTTGCACAGCCAAGCTTGCTGACTCTATATTAACAACAAGCAGATCTCATTTAGGGGAAACAAAGATATGATCAAACAATATAAAGTCACACAAGCAGTCTATTTCCAATTCCTTCACAATCACCAGTGTCATTGAAACAATGACAACTATGAAGCTGATGGCATCTTGAGACTAGTTTCATAACATTTTTTATGATATTGAAGTAAATAACACGTTTTAAGTTTTACAGTGTGCCCGATGACTTCTTAAATGATAAATAAATTGGAAGAGCATTGTATAGGACATCGTGTGTCTGCATTTTCTTGCCCGACTCATTTGTGTGTCTCAAAGGGCATATTAATTGACTTATCAACTTTGTGTAAACTATATGAGTTTGTGTGTGTGTGTGTGTGTGTGTGTGTGTGTGTGTGCATGTGTGACTAAATGTCTGACATTCTTACCAATTGCGTTCATGGAGCTATTTCTGGATAAGCAATTTCAATTGGGAAATGTGTAAAGCCAGTCAGATATATTTTTATGAAGGAAATATGCAACCAGT
>OMLP01045817.1:51552-66873 GCA_900302685.1 Spondyliosoma cantharus
GCCAATGCAGCAGGTAGGTTGATGTTATTTTTGTAATTTATTTCTGCCAGATATGTGGACATCTTGGCGGTGTGGTGGGAGGGTGGGTAGTGACTGGTCATAAAACATTTTTTTGCATCCATCACTGTTGTACTGGTTACATGAACCATCCTATTATAGCAGTGAGCAATGAAATATGTATTTTTATTAACCATAACCACAATCAAACCAAAATTCTCAACTATAACCAAGTGGTTTCAGCAGCCAACTTAACTATATTCTAGTTGCAATATGGGAAATCCACATTTTACAGCAGCATGGTTTTCTCCAAAAACAGAATTGCTAATGTGAAATAGTTGCCTGATTTAAACCTAATTCGCTGGATACAGCTGGTTATCTTATGACCAACAGACACTGAAGTGCATTTCCCACTCCGTATTGACAAAATTACCCCACATTATTTGATTAAAAAGCATTAAAAAGTATTCAAAAGTATTAATTGCTTACCTATGTGCAGCATCGACATTGTTTTGTTATTCATTTGCCATCTTTTTTTAATTGTTAATGACTGATGTGAAGATTTTAATAATTAATCTCCTGCAGGCATAAAAACACACAAATGCTTTTAATGGTGATCTTGTTTTACTGAGCCGAACAACAGGGGGCATCATGTAATATTCAAAAACAAAATAAAGGAAAAACAATGCAGAATAAAACAGCAAATAATGCCATAAGGATGTCAACCGAAAGCCGGAGATGCTTTCTGGCAGCTGGTAACACGCACAGTTGCCCAAAACCCAATTTCTGCTGCAAAGTTTTGTCACAGTGTGTCTTAGAGGTAGCTGCTGTGCTCCACAGGAGACTATATTCTCGGGAAACAAGAAAACCGACGTACTCACTAGCAAGCCAAATAAGTCATGCTTTATTTCTTTAAGGAACAGGCCATGTTTTCTTTATAAATATAAAATGAACAAGACCTCGCTGAACTCTCCTGCAGTTTAAATCTACAGCACATGTCTGAGTACAACCAGCTAACTCTGCATTCACTTCAGAAACTACCCACAGAAAATGTAAAAACACAAAACACTTTTTGTCTAGACCTATTGCTTTGGGCAGTAAAGAAAAGTACCTCTGTTGCTTTTAATCTGAGTTCTACTTCTGGGAAACTCAATGGTGGCAATGCAAGCAGTGACCTTTGCCCTGTTACTTATAATTGTCATGTTTGTTGATGACAGTTTACAGTAGGAGATAATTTACTTAGTGATATCACAAAACAAAATGGTTACAAAGACAATGTATTTGTGCACTCTCAGCCATTTAGAAAACAGCAGCGCTCGTGCCTGCTATGTGACAATCTCTTGCTGAACAGTGGCAAATTTGTGAAGGCAGCATGAAATATCTGTGGCAAGCGCTGCTTTGTTTGCTGGTTTCATTAATTCTTCAGGAGGGTATATCTCAAAAGTGCCAACAAATACAGTGGAGAAACATGTGCTCTGGCACCAATCCACACTTCTAATTGGGAACCTTGGGCTTCAGGAGTGCAGGATGCACCTTCGCTCTGAAAGTCTCCTCCATTATTCATAAAAATGTAAGAATTATAGAACAAGAACTAGCAGCCCATCTGACTACGCTGCTAGAAAAGAATGAGGGCTGCACACAGATAAAATGCTTAATAATCTATTTTACTTCAACATATGATTTAATAACTCCACCTGCATACTGTCTCTACAACAATCAACATACTTTAAACAATGCCATAAAAGGCGATAATATTTTTCTATCCTCAGCCGAGACCCAGTGACTAATGGATCTTCACTTTGACTTGGAGTCACCAAAACTGGATTGACCTTTCCTTTGGATTTCTGCTTGCAAAGGGAGTTAATATATGAGACATAGCATTTGGCCTGTATAGTCATTAATACATAAATACATACATGAAGTGACATCAAAAAAGTTGGACTGCTTGTTGCTGTTAGACTGCTTGCTCAGAGACTTGGGGACATGCCAAAGTAGAAATTAATGGGGTATTGTTATTTTTGTTATGGCATTTATTTAATAGTGCTGTTATGAACAAACAAAAAAGTAATAGATAAAATAAGAAAAATATCAAAAGTCATTTGATATCATTGATCATTTGACAAATCATTTGAACAACCTTTGTTGCCTTTCGAGTTTATGAGGGGCACTTGAATGCGCAATGACATCCTTGTTGGCGCACATGTACTTTGACGTACAAACCACCTGAATGCACCACGAAGTTCTTCTGAGTTTGTCAAACTGTCAGACAGCAGAGGAGTGAAGCATAGATATATTGATAAAGAGAAGCAAACTCTCAGCAAAGTTTTCATTTTGACTTTTTTGGTACATTTACCTCCCGGCGTGGAGGAGAGCCTTCAAAGATACACTTGCCAAATGGAAAGTATACCCACATTTGGTGCCTGGTCAATTCTGTTTCTCACTCAGACACATTCGTACAACATTTGCACATGATGTAGAAATTGTGTAGCCTACTAGAGAAAACAAGTCATGTGTCTGCAGTTGCGATTTAGCAGCTTTTGATTTGAGAGGGCCTGCTCTGGCACAATCCAGCCAAACTTTTATTACCTTTTTTTAAATAACCCAACCATCTAAAACTGTGAAATATACATCACATTTCGAAGGGACTGGTGCAGTGTTGTCAGGAGGGAAAAGTTAAACAATTGTACCAAAGGTTTGAAATCTTTGTATTTTGAAGACAATCTCGTACATTATAAGTTCTTTAAGTGGGCCGGTACTGACCGATATGCAGTACAGGGTAGTGTGATGCATGGAAGGGGGTGTATTTGTCCATAAATCCATCTGTCTGACCCTAGACAGGAATATGGTCATAACATTAACAGTGTTTATATTCTACATTTAAACAGTTACGGCCATAATCTTAGTAAATTAAATAAATGACTGTGCTTATCTAAAATTCAAAACAGCTGAGAGTCAAATGAGCGACGGGTGGCCGAAGAGAGACTGACAGCTGCTCTTTCAATTCAGGTTAATCAGTGTAACCTACAGCAAGCATGATTGGCCGGAAATACGTCACGTGAGAGGAGATGCGTGAACATAGACATTGCCCAGCTGTGCATTAAGACTCACACACAAAAACGCATTAATCACTCATACGGTGTCTATCCAGTGACATTTACTTAAGAAATATCATAAATGGAACTCTAACTGTGACGGAAGTGACGATTAAAACGGAACATGTGCCATATGTTTTCTCCCACTCACAGACATTTTGATGGCTGACCTACAGATCAGCACACACTGAAAGACACAGATTTCTATAAATGTTACAGGAAAACACTCGAGCCGACTGGCGTTAAGCTTGTATAGCCACAAGCAGTGTTGCCCCTGTTGATTCAGTTCAAAATAAACTTTCAGAAGCTTTTTCCATTACTGAACATCACACAGACTTGCAAGTAATCACATAAAACCACACATCAGAAGAAGGGAGGGAAAAATCTACAGGATGTATTCTCAAATGCCCAGTCTTCAAACAACAATATACTGTATTTCAATGCCTTCCAACTAGCTGAAACCTCGTCTTCATTTAAATGCTTCTTTTATATGCAGAAAGCTATTTGATGGCAAAATACAGAAATACAACCTAGGAAATCCTTAAAGTCTCTCAACATCCTCAAGCAATACAAGGGCAATTCTAAGTGACTTTTTTTTTCCCTACATACCTGCTCCTCTCCTGTGAGAATGTTGGGAAATACAAAATCTGAGAGTGCGTTATTGCATTTGATCCTCCATTCATCTCTCATGTGGTGGGCCTAACCAGCTCCCAGAGGTAGATATGAGTCAAGAAGAAAAGAAAAAACTGTGACCATCCTTCAATAGTTATTAGAGAGGCAGCTGTGAGTGTGAATGAGGTAAGTAGACAGCACAAGGCAGAGAGAATAAGGGAGTGGAACAAAGGAAAGAGACAGAAGGAAAAGGAAGTTGGGGGTAGAGAGGGAACACAAGAGAGATGAAGACAATAAACAGAGTATAACAGAGGGTTTGAATATTAATGCAATACAGAGAGGGAGAAGGAATACGAAGGAGAGATGTTTTAAGAGGAATTAAGCTGTGAATTTAGCCATGAGTATCATAGAGAAACATCAGAGGTGCATTTTAGCATGTGAATGTTAGAGTGTTAAAAGTTTGTTGCAATTGAATTTAACATAATCAATTTTGATTCAATGATGCAAAACGGCATCTGCAATGGATGTGTAAAACTTCAAAATGGTGTATAATATTCTTAAGTTGCAAGGAAGTATTTTGGTACTATTGTAACAGTTTGCATGTGTGAATATTTTGAGTTTTACACAGCAAGGAGAACAAACATATTGTGTGCTGTGCGCTTAAATAATTGATATAAGCCAACAAGTTTCAGAGATCAGGCTCCCTGTTAAGTGATAAGGCATGCCGACTCCATCAGCATCATAATCTACAGAGCCATCCTGACACTCGAGGAAAGAGCTGCATATCACCTCTCAGACAATAGAGAAAAAGAAATGTCTAAGTAGCACTACATATGACCAGGACAATATGGTAAATAAATGGATTAAATACTAAATCCAATGTTAGTATTCTCCAAGAGAAATGATTATCAATTTGTTATCATCAAGAATTCTCTCATGTCATAATAACACCGTTGCAGGTTGAAAACAGTGGAACACAGCTGGACAAAGGACAAAGTCCTTTTTAAGTCATTTATGACACGATAAATGATTTTAACACATTTTACAACGCAATTAAGTAACCTGGTTCTTCAAAATGTGTAATGCGGGAATGTAGAGAAGCCAACCTGCCAAAAGAGAATGCTTTTTGGACAAAATGTCTTAAGACAATATTATTAATTGCTTCTTCTCTGATGCAAATCTTTTCGCATCAACCCATTATAAGTACCTTTTTAGCCTTGTCTAGTCATTTGCTGAAGGTCAGTTACTCAACTAATAGAGACTTGTTGATGTTGGTTACCTTTGTTTCCTTTACTGCTGCCTTTTCAGCCAAACATTGCCTGCTGATGTTGTGGGTTCCAAAAGATTCATGGGGATCAAAATGCTGGACCCCTACCATGCATCATTACATTTTTAGGGTGAGGACTTGGGTAATGGTCAGGGTAAGGGTATTTCTTGCATAACTGTGAGGCTGAAATACCTGGTGTACAGAGAGAAAACTAACAACAACAATATGTGAGAGGAAAACCTCTCTTAAAAGTTGTATTATTTAGCAATCACTGAAGACAAAGAATAACAGATTGATTTACTGTCCACATGAAACATAGAGTGATTTAGATTATTTCTATTTCTTTTATTTATTTATTTTATGGTGACCACAAAACTGCATTTGTGTTTAAGCTTCACAAATTGATTTTTCACCCCCTGGGTGGTATGTAATGAGAGTTACTAGGCATGAAAGAAAAGCAATTTTTCAGCACTTAAAAAAGTTACATGAGGTAAATACTCTAATTTGCTTTTCTTCTCAACTTTTTTTGCTCTATACCTGAATCCATTTTCTTCAAGGTTCAAAAGATGAGTAAGGCACTATCAGCTGCAAACGGTTTTGATTCAGCATTCCACAGAAACCGAGACCTTGCTTACAGAATTCTTGATAACTATGAAAAAAACAGAAATCATTTAAACACATTGGTATTCACTTAGTACTTAATACTACCTCTAACTCTTAGTAAGAACTGGAGCATTACGTTTAAAAAAATACGAATAAAACCAGGATTAACATTACAAATGTTGTAATAACCCCTTTTTAAGTTGGTGTTAACCAAACTGAATGCAAAGTTTTCACTGTGTATCATGTTTAACTCTAATGGCTACACTATTGTGTTACACCTCAACAGATATTTCTGTCTTTCCTGGAAAAAAATAAAACTAAAAAATCAACAGCTTGTAGCGATGAGTACTCCAAACTTAAAGCCTCTAATGAAGTTGCCAAGAATTGTAAAATTACACCACATGCTCATTAGATGTATAGCAAGGGCGGCTAGATTTATTATGATTATCAAAAAAGCTTGTTCGTAACAGAAGAATACAATGATATTAAAAATATGTAACTCAGTACACATCAAATACAGCAGCCTTGTCAGTGGCCTTGCGCTTCTGAGTTTGATGCTGTAGGTACCCCTCCAGTGTCACTTCTAGAAGCAATCCTCTAGTGTTGTAGGGACTATAAAGAGCAAAAAATGTCCAAGTCAATCGGTGGTTGGTTGGGGCTTTTACTGGACTTCCAGAGATGGTAGTTTGTGTCCATTTGGGACCAAGAGTACTTTGGGTTTACGTAACGTAAATACGTTAACACGCGTAAATGACACGCATTAGCTCACCACTGTAGCCGTTGCTGTTTCCCACCGTTGCTCTGAAATGAATCTCCAACTGTCTCACCCTGCAGAGGAAACTATCTCCCGTTACCATCGACATACGTCCCTGTGCCAGGTTAAAATGCTTCCTCATCTCCACACCGCATGTCTGTAACTTAGCTTTCTTCAGCCTCATGTGCATAAAACAATGTTGGTCAACTAGCCAAGGAAGCTAAGCTAAGAGAACTGTGTATAAAAACAGCATGACTGAGAGAAACAGCAGCCATACTTCTTTTCATGTCCTCTCCCCACATATCACAAACAACAAGTCTTGCCCTACGGCAACTCTGAGGGGAGACGACACTTAACTGTGCTCACTGGTGGGGAGCCTTTTGAATCACAATGTTACGATGGTCAGGGATTAGTAGTACGATGGCACCGTCTATCAGCCCAACCCTAATGGCTACCATAATGAACTTTATGATTTTGACTGCATACAACATGATGTTCTATTATTTCGAATGGCAGGAGAAGTAGTAGCCCGGGGGCTCATCAGTGAGGAATAAACAATTGCCTTTAGGTCTTCAGCCTCATCTTTGCAGTAGCAAGGACCCTGCCTGAGGGTCTGAAGCCGTACACTGGGTAACTGGGGGATAAAAACTCTAACTAAATGCTGCAGCTCGAGGCCACATCCAACCATGTTTCAAAGGCAATCAATAAAATCTTTTATCATTCAAACCAGGTGTCCAGAACAGAGGTGATCTGACACATGACAAGCTGGAACATTTGAGGCATCTTGAGATGTAACACTAACTTTTTATGGATGGGAGAAGGAAGATACTCATTAAGTTTTAATTGTAAACAACCCGTTCAATTCAGTTTTAAAACAAACAGACTGATTTAATTTGTAGTGCACTGCTGATGCAGTTAATTGCACATTCCTGCCACCAAACTACTGCCAAATGGTAATGTGTTATATCACCCATGTGGCCTGGGTGCATCCTTGTCCATGCACTGGTAAAAAAGGCAATATAGGACCCTGCTCTTCAAATCACAGCCCTGCAGTGTTACTTGTTATCACAATACTTTTTTAAAGGTGACGCTATTCTATTTTGTTATATTAACAATTGATCAAATTACTATCTGTGAAGGGGTTGCTTGTAGTAACAAGCCCAAGGAGAAATAAGACCAAACTCTGCAATCTTAAGAGCAGCAAGCAACACTTTCTCACCTGGCAGGATATAAAAAAAGAAATCAGAGAGAGTGCATATTGTTATGTTTAAGTACAAAGCCTTTTTGTGTATGGCCTGTGTTTAATCCAAATGTTTGCCCTATTTAGTTGAAATAATTGAAACACTAACAGTTATTAATGCCTGCAGTCCCACAGAAAGACAGACATAATCAAATGTATCACTTAACTACATATATCCAACTAACAATATCTCTGAATGAATTAAATATAGCTCAAGTGCTCCTTAAATGAGACAAATAGTGGAATCTCGCCACTGTAGCTAGTAAGACATTAAGTTGCAGACAGTGATGTCATTAGTCTGAGGTGAGTTAGAGTTGTAAGATCGGTTAAACAATTTATTATGGGAAAATGAGGGCTATTTTGGCTGGATCAGTATGTGGGTGTCATCAAGTTTGATTAATTATAAGCATATCTGGTAAATCCTCCACACCTGCACTGAAAAGATAATAAATTGATCACTGAGATTAGGGTGACATTTTCACTTTATGAAAGATTTCATGGTGCTTAATCAGCATCTGACATGATTCATTTCAATTTTAGATCCCTTCAATTATACTTCAGTTTTCCACCTTATTAAATCACACACCGCAAAAGTAACATTACTGAATACAAAAAATACAACCCGAAACACCATTTTTATTTTAACCCAGGTCAAAAGATTCCTAATAGCCTTGTTTTAACTCCAAAAAATGACAAGTATGGTTGGTTTTGATGATTTTTAATTTAAAAAAAAAAAATGTACATCACTTAACATCCACTTAGGTTAAATATCAAAGGTTACTTTTTGCAAATTAGTGGTATCCGGTGAAACACGACACCTCTGGAAACACCTGAAACGTTTAATAACTAAACTTTGTCGAGTTAAAATGAGTACAGATCCTCCAACTGTGTGGCTCTTTTCTTTGCCTTAAATGTCTTCAGAAACACGTTTTTGGAAGAGAAAGTTTCCAAATGGATTGCCATGTAGGTCCAGTTGGTCACGGAGGAGCAGGCCACAGGTGGCATTCATCCAATTGGTTGCAACCAGTAAGTTTCTGTGGGGTTGTTGGAGGAGGTAGCATGTTTTTTTATCAGGCATACAAACTGGGAACCACTGCACAGCCTCTTGTCAAACGACACCCCTGTGGACATGTACCTTTAATCTCCAAACTATGACGCTCTCTCAAATGTCAGTTATGTCTGTGAAGGGCTAACTGGTCAAGTTGGCAAAAATAGGTAATATGCAACATGTGAGTTGAGTGTGAAATAAAAGCTAGCTGAATAAATAAATGAATAAATAAAAGTTCAAATTTTATGACAGATTATGATTTGTGGACTGTTATCAACAATGTCAAACAGCCCCGGTTTGGTGCGGTTCAGGTACAAAAAACTACTTGGTTAGGTTTAGGAAAAGATCATAATTTGGATTAAAAGAACTATATTCAGTCCCACGATGTATGTAACAATAGGTATGTAACTCACTTCTTACTTAATTTACATACATTTTAATTAACTTAACAAACAAAACTTAAAAACAATTCTGTTGATTCTTGGTCACAAACAGGGCACAAACATTGGTCGGACAGTCTGATGCATGACTCATCTAACCTCGGCAACAAACCCCTGACTTTTCTTCTTTCTACTTACTCTGGAGGGGCGCATCAAATGCTTCTGCTTTTGAAAGTTCTGTAAATGACCCTGCCAATTACCCCCTGACTTGGACTTTTTTTGCTCTTTAAAGTACTACACTTGAGGGGTGCTTGAAGAAGTGACGCTAGAGGAGTACCTACAGCAACAGAACTTTGAAGCGTACCACCACTGACCAGGCTGCCATATTTGACGCACTGGGAGTGACAGGTGGCTGACACGATCAGATAATCTTACAACTACTTTCCTTCAAATTATTTACTTCAATTATTCACACAGATGAACAAGTTGGAATGGATATTAAAGCAAAAACAATCCTTCCCAAGGAACAGAGTTCCTACTGGCACATAATTCATAAAGGGCAAGTATTAGCTACTCTAGTGGAGTCCGAGAACAAAAATGCAGAACCAGAAATGAGAATAATCGGTCCCGTTTAACTCATCATCGCTTACTTTTTTAATCACCATCTTAACCATAGTAACACAGCTTAGCTGTCACTCAGGGAGACGTACTGATGGGACATGATTGGACAAGTAGCAGCAGACTGACTACACTCCTGCTGATAGCTCAGTCTCCATCTGATAAAAGAGTTCTAGACTCAACTCTGGATCTGAACTTTGGAGGAAAAAAGACGAATAGAAGACTCTGATTGGTGCGCATAATCAAAAGTTTATATGTTGTGATATCCTGTATGTCATGAGTAGAATCAGTATATTCCTTAAAGTTTACATCCCATGCACAAACAAGTGCTTCCGTCTGAAGGGAAAATAAAAATGTGTGCTGCTGGAAGAGCCCATGCTGGACTTGTCAGGGTCGGTTAATTAAACCTGGGTAAACTAAACAAGGTGCAGAAGGCCTCAAGTTGATCAACATCACGTTCATCATGTTCATTTAATAACCTTGTCACCTTGACAGAAACCTCTCCCTCCTCCTCCCTCCTGCCACAAAATGTGACATTGCTGTGTGAAGGAAGCTGCCAGACAGAGGCAAGCAGTCTATTTAGCTAGCCGCCTCCACTTCCAGCCTCTGCACTTCTCATTGTAGGTTACAATAAAATGCATTAAGCTCTTTATGCCACAAGCCAAATATATATTGATTATTCTTTCTATTCAGTCTTCACTTCCTTTTTAAATTTCAAACATCAAAACTTAGTGACCAAACAAACCACAGTGCATAGAGGAATTTTACAGTGAGTTCTGCTACCAGATGTCAGACCGAGTTAAAACTTAATACAATATTATGCCGGATGTACCTAATTGATGTACCTAAGTGAATTCTGGGTACTTCTCATTATAATCTTCCATTATGTTCATCACTCTCATCATCTCATAGCTATGGGCTCCATAATCTTATTCAGTGATGTGTACATGTAGCTGCTGTGTTTAGTTTGAATGGAGCATTCTTTGATTAAAATAAGCAGCAGGCCTTTAAACAGCCTTCCACAAACCTCTGCAACAGTTCTCCATTTATGTGTCTGTTTGATCACCTATCTTTTCATGCTGTACAAACAATACAGAATATTCGACTAATGGAAATAGTTTTTTTCTTTCAATGTATACTTTCCATCTTGTACGGCCTGGAAGGTTAAGAGGTACTTAACCAATACAAAAACGGGACATTTTCTTTGAACACATTATGATAATCAATCAACATCAAGGACTTGCACTTTGGTTAGGTTTATAGTGATTACATAAATGTTAATTATTTTATGACTGTATGGTTTTAAAATGCAGAAAAAAACTCTCTTAACATTACTTCAACATTGCAAGGTTTGCATCATCCTGTTTGTGAAAATGAATTTGTTTAATGTAGTAATTTAATTCATTTTTGTACGTATTTATTTTTTAATGTTGAGTTGCCCCACTGCAGATAATTGGTAAATCCTTTAATCTTGTGGCATACAGAGATAAACAGCATGCAAAAAAGCAGAGTACATTTCAGCTGAACACAGTATGCTATATGTTGACAAACTAGCCCACCAGTGTCCCTACATCTACATACAGCTAATTAAAGCTGTTTACAGATATTTAATAATTAGGACCACTGCTACTTCTACAACCCTGGATGGGACCCTAATTCTTTTTGATATATCCTCAATTGAATCTTTCATGACAACAACAATATATTAAATGCTTAACCTCATCAACTTATTTTGTAAATTATTTTTCCAAATGCCAACATGTTTCAAACAAAGGTGGAATCTTTCTCTTTCGGAATTGTCTCTTGGTTCTACCTACACCCATGACAGTGATGGAATAACTGTGAGAGACATGTGAACAAATGTAACAGAGATAAAGAGGTGCTGTTTGAGAGTTACATAGTTTCATAGCTATGGTTATTTTATTAACCAAGCCACTGGCGCCACTTACAGTGACTTAAGGCCACTTAGCGCCTCCTCACAGTGTAAAAGATACTAACTGGGCCACCGGAAGACTTGCATGTCTTCAAGTAAGAAGTGTTTTGATGACATGAGTAGCTTCGTTTTACTGACTGAAGTCAGTTAGCTCTGGACAAAGTCATCAGAATTGGCATCTTGAGAATGCATTTTGTCGCAAACTGCATTCAACACTAAAGCACTCATCTAATCAATAGAAAAAATCTCAGTGAAGTTGTACTTTGCCTTGGAGGAAAGATTGAGGAGTTACAGCTGGACACTTTAAGGCCTGGAAAAATTATATCATTCCAGCATTTGTAACATATGTATGTTGTTAAACGACTTTGTTTAACAAAATAAAACATAATTTAGAAACTTTAAGGGGACTTGCACAGTCCTGAGATTTTCAACCATTGAAGTTAGTAGTGGCAGCAAAACTATTTGCAATCAATTCTTCCCTCATGCTGAGTCCAAGGGTGCAATAACCAGTTACAGTATCTTGTTTTTATCTCCTGGGCTGCCAGAAGTTGATGATAAAATGAAATGGCATTGTAATTGAATTTTAGTGTTTTGAATAACATTCCCTGGACAATCTTTACAAGATTTTGAAGTTGCGTTGGTCTTCAAATTGGTTGCTCCTGAAATCCACTCAAATTATAGTTGGATTGCTATCGCTCACATCTGCCCCATCAATTCATCAAGCATATGTATCAGACCCCATCCAATATTCTGGCTATAATACGTTCCTCCTGCTCCCAAAATATTGTTGTTTGTTTTCAACAGACTGTTTTGGATTATTTTTTTTGCACTAAAACAATGAGAAAGAACCATAGTAACTATTCCGTTGCATTCAGAAAGACAGCCTGAAAATATCTAAATATAACAAATCAGATCTTTTTTCATTTTACGCCTTCTCAAACCCATCAAAAGCAAAGTTATGAATTACTGCCAGAGACAAGGATTTCAAGCCCTAATAGCTGCCACATCTAGGATCAAAACACTTATTTTAGTGAACTTTTCCGAGTTGAGTGGTGCGGAACAGCGGCAGGTGTCAAATTTATACTGCAGAGAGCCTTAATCAAAGGTAAAAAGCAAGGATTGTCTGCTGGAGCCTGCAGAATGGTAACAGAATCACATCTATCAGTCATCTGTAACACACACTCACGCTTAAAATATGTCTGTGCAAGATGTGAAGACACAGACTCATCTGCACACATACAGTATTGAGTGCATGCACACACACACACACACACACACACACACACACACACACACCATATGGTCGACTATATGAGATTTCAGCCTGGAAGTCTCTGCTGCTGCAGCACTCACATGTACAGTATGTAACTTTATCTAGAAGTGTGTACAGAGTGGAAATTCTTCTTCTGTGTTGGTTATTCAGTTCTTCTTTCCTGGCATCCTCGTGTGTGTGTGTGTGTGTGTGTGTGTGTGCTTATGTGTGTGATAGCTCGAACGCTGTAGCCATAACAACCAAAAGATAATATCACATAATAATAATAATAACAAAATAATTGTGAGAATTCTGATTTATTCCGACTTGTTTTCATAGTGTTCATAGAGTTCTGTCCGGTTTGACGTCGCTGATCTGAAAACAGACGCATCAGGACGACAAAGCGTGCTGAAGAAACACGAGCAGTGTGACGGGATTATCTAAACATGTTGACGTGGAGGTGAAGCAGAAAGTGAGCGCACTCCAAAGTGTACAGAAAAACGGCAAGTACAGCAGGTCAAAGGTGAACCAGGAAGTCGGGCCATGAGTTGATGGATGTTTACAACAGCGCGGTTCACTCTGCGCCTTCGTTTTCTCCAAGAAGCTGGAGGTTTGTTTAAAACCTGCCTGAATGTTTGACTGCTCTGCTTTTCACCCAGTGGGGTGTCAGACATTGGAGTTCGGACTTTTAAGGTTTATGATATTTTTATTCGGTTTTATGATGTTTTCATGGTGTTAGGATGTGTTTGGTTTTATGATTTATGGCGTATTTGCCTTCCTGGAATCAGCAATTAACCTGGCAAGTGATGATGGCCAAAACTAGCACGTCGTTACAATCCAGAATCATCGATTGAGTCGTAAATAAGAGCAGTTAAATAATAATAATTCACACTTGTAGCTGATACACAACATATAATACTGCATGTGTGAACAGTAGAGTGTTAAAACAATCAGTTGAGCGGTCGACTGTGTGATTAGTCGCTCAGGTTTCAAAGCATTTTATGATATCTGAGTCGAGCATAGATGTAAAAAAAAAATTTAAAAAAATGCCACTGAATGAAGGGCGGGACCGTTCTGCGCTCGATGGCTCTGATTGGTTGTTTTAATTGATGGTCATTAAGGTGATGCCAGATGGTACAGCTCTAATTACAGTTCGGTAAGAGAGAGTAATGTCTGCTAGTTCGGCTTCGGGACTTATTATTACCTGATCTGTTGGTGTGAGCAGAGGAAAAGCTGTTCAACTCTCCACATCCGCACAGAAAGTAAACCTGAGAAATGCGTCGATTTGATTTTTGTGATCTGCAGTGTCTCTCCAGAGCTGCTGTGTCAAATCCTCGGCCATTACTTCACGGCGTTGTGCATGTGTGTTTTTTTTGCACTTCACATGAAAGTCTGGTGTGCTGGGGTTCTATCTATCTATCTATCTATCTATCTATCTATCTATCTATCTATCTATCTATCTAAACCTGAGCTGAACAACAGTTTTGATATTTTACAGTGACAACATCAAACATTTGCTATAAACATGATATTTACTTCCATCATTGTGAGTGATTGTTGGACTGTTGGTTGAGCAGAAGAGACAATTTTAAACGTCGCCTTGGATATTTTTTCTCTATTTCCTGACATCGTGTGGACCCGCGTAGAGCCGTATAAATGATTAAAGTGGAAACAGACCATTCTGGCTTCTGTTGCGAAGACAACCAGATTGCTTTTTTGATTTTCTCAGAGTGGCAGTTTCCAGCAATACAGGACAAAACATGAGGATTTATTCATTTAGTTTATAAAGGAGACGTGAAAGCAGATAGAAACCGGTGCCGGGCTCCGAGCTCGACTGTGTGTCAGCCTTAATTTTCACGGGAGATTTGCTGCCCGACGGCAGAAAAATAGTTTATAGGAAAGAAGTCTAAATACTGACGGTGTCATTACTCTACAGTCGTTTACACCGCGCATCGACGTTTATTTAATTTTAATAATGTAAAGAATTCACACAAACATGTTTATTCACTTTATTCACAAGGTGAGTTGACATCATTGTAGTGAAGGGACTGCAGCTGTCAAACAATAGTGGCGCACCCAGTCACACACACACACACACACAAGTGGCACACATGTACCTGTGGCCACACACACACACACACACACACACACACACACACACACACACACACACACTTGCAGCTATATTTTATAGTTTAACAAGCTGTAGATCAGCATTACAAGGGACTGAAACTCATCCTTGGCATAATAAAATGAATTTAGTTTGATTTAGTGTGATGCCTCCAGTGCATCATTGAACAGGCTGTCTCATTTCTGCTGATGGCAGTTAAAGCGTTGAAATGATCTCCTTGTGTGTGTGTGTGTGTATGTGTGCGTGTGTGCGTGTGTGTCCCTGTCTGTGTTTGCCTATCCCTTCATCTCTGGGAATTCCCCTCTCCCTGCTTTTCCCTCCGACCAGGCCCTCCTCCTGTTCATGTCCGGCTGAACCAATCAGAGTCCCCGGCTTTGTGTTTCCTATTGCTGTG
>OMLP01045820.1:10604-30517 GCA_900302685.1 Spondyliosoma cantharus
TGTATATATATATATATATATATATATATATATATATATGTGTGTTGCTCGGGAGAGAAAGACGGGGAGGCCTGCTGAAATAAAACGGTCCCTCAGCGGCACAAAACGAAAAATTCTTGTTTATTTGTTCGTGTGAAAGCTGTGCAGGAGAGCGATTAAGAGAAGAACGGACTGACAAAAGGAAATTAAAAAAAAAAAAGTTGAAGGCAGTGAGAAAGAGAGAGAGAGAGAGAGAGAGAGAGAGAGAGCTGGGGAGCCTATAGCTGAATGGTGCCAGGACAGTGATTCAGCATTATATGAATAATGACTAATGAATAATTTATAATAGCTCTGTGTACTATCAGCAGTAATATATACCAGTAATAATCTAGAGATGAAATATATATTAGCCACATACGTCTGCGGCATCACATTATTCATGAAAAGTGGTGCTCCGCAGCCAATTGCTCTTTATAAAGCAGAAAAGATTCATGCTGCAGTCTGATGGGAGGTCTGAGGGCGGCGAGGGTTAGGCCGGGTTCAACAAGAGATCAGTTCAGACAGTAAATAACTCCAACATGTCAGCGTGACAATTAGACAGTCTGTAATTCAGTGTCATGACACCTCTATTGTAGTTGTTGCCATCATTTCGACAGCCCGGACTAGAACAAAATGTGATGGTTTGCAGGTCTTGTTCGACGTATGGAATACAATAAAGACACTATCTTTAATGTTTTCCCTCAACACTAACTGGTGCTAACTGGAACCAAAAATGGCTTATCGGCAAAATAGTTCTTGAAGGAGCCATTTTTTTAAGAAAGTTATTTGTTGACCCAACTGGTTTAATAGAGAACCTCTGTAAAGGGTTCTTTAGAAATTGTATTTGCAGAATAAATGAAAATCATTGTGTGTATGTTGAATAACAAGTACACGTTCATAACTTGTGGCTGTCCATCTGTTTAAAGAACCACATAAAGTACACAAGGAACCATCAACATATTAAAGAGGTTCTTCAATTAGTGCTAGCTTTATTAAGAACCAGAGAAGAAGAACAATGAAGATTATGAACAATTATGAAGAACAATATGAGAACCATTATTTTTCTGAGTGTATACTCACAGCTGTTTGGAACATTTAACGAGCAAACAGGGTAATTGGCAACAGGTGATAGCACCATGATTGGATATGAACGAGGAATCCTCGCAAGGTTCAGTCAACGTTCCCAAGCATGGATAGGGCCTGGTTCATTACTTTGTGAAACAGATGGTGGTAGAAAGAAGGTTACATTTTAACTCATTTATTCATAAACTGATGGCAGAGGTTGCCACGCAAGGTGCCGGCCTGCTCATCAGGAGTGATACAGCGCTTCATTAACAAAGCACCCCAGTGATAGTTCCTTGATCAGCGACTGAGTAGCCCTACCTCCTGAGCCACAGCCGCTCACACAAGCAGCGAAACAAGCGATCTGATGATGAAAGGTTTCATTCCAGTAACTTAACCCCGGTGTTCATTGCACTCTCTGGAAGAACGTTTCAAGTCCTTTTTCTACATGCGACTGCACGCAGCCGTTACCACAGTCACAAGGGGTGCCACGGTGTACTGGCACACCCTGTCGTACACTTCTACATCAGTGCGGCGAGGTGTGAAGTCAAACCACTGGAGGTCAGTAGAAACAAGATATCAGGGGAGCCGAGTTGCCTTTTAAACTAACAGCCAAAACTTATTTGGAAGAGAAAGTGAAGGCAGGAAGTTAGTGCTCAAACATCCATCAAGATCTCCAGACCAACTTCCTGGTTCAACTTTGAATCAATGCACTCAACGGTTACCAACACTTGTTGTTAAGTTGTATTTACCTAAAAAAAAATGTGATTTAGATACTCAAACTTAAAGAACTTATGTCCATAACTATAGAAATAACACTCAAGCTGGAGATAAATAGATTTTCACCTTTCAGACAAACATTTTGTGCCCAGTGAAATTCAACTTTGTGGCAGATGCATTTATTTATTTTTTTTCACATTTTGACCTTTTTGGTCTCGCCTCTACACGCATCCATACTCACCAGCTGAATGATATTTAAGTGATTCTTGACGTTGACCTTGTTTTTTTTCACCGACACAAAATTTAGGTGCAAATTATATAACAAGCAGAAACACACAAAGACTTCAATCCGATGGCTTGTATTTGTGCAGCGGTGTATTGACATACGCCTTGGCTTCAGCGCTCTCTTGTCAAATCATGTAGAGCCGAATCTCTGTCTGATGCTCATTTCCTATTCTATTCTATTGATTATTCATTTCTGTCTTGGAAGATTAGCCCTGAAGCTAGCCCCGAGCCAGACAAGTATAGTTATAACAAGCAAACTCTGCACTCTGTGAGTGTGTATGTGCATGTGTGGGTTTTTGTGGGCGGGTGTATTGCTTTTTTCTTGCCTTATGTTATCACACATAAACAAAAAACAGATTTAAGCAAAATAGCTGCATATGTTGGATTTGTCCCAACAATGATTTATAAATGTCTGAGTTGTGATGCGTGTGTGGGCAGCTTTTTCCCTATCCTGTCATCTCCCTGATGTCTCTCAGACATGTTTGATAAATGAGAGAAGAGCTAATTAAGCAACCTTTATGTAAATCTATTCACCACCATCTGAATTGGGTTTACATTATCCAGAGCTTCATAAATACATTTCCTCACTTAATTATTCCCGTATTCATTTCATCAGCATCTTGAAAGGGGCAAAATAAATATCCGTGTATACGTATGTGAGCCCCGCCTAACAGAACAGAGGAAAAAAGAAAAAAAGAGAAAAGTCTTTTTTTTCGGCGACGGGAGGGGAGAAGGAGGGAATTGAATGTGTGTTCCTAATTGATGTTTAATTAAGGAGCTTGTCCAAATCATTAGTCTGTCTGTCAGCCGTGATGCCATCAATCACTCCCAGTGTAAAAAACCTGGCTGGCACACGCTGGTCCATGAAGGCATCCATCAAGGCACTTAGCCAGTCAGTGCCGCTGCATTAGCCTCACCTCACCGCCTCGATGTATTGGTTTGTGTTTGTATTAGACACAGTGAGGCAGCGAGGGACATATTTTAGTGGTCCGCCCTGCAGATGAAGTAGGAGATATATGGGGGCTGGCTTTAAGTTTTTAACTTCAACATCATGCTGACTGAAGGAGGAAGGACAGCTTTCAATAGTGAAACACTGTTATTTGAATGTTTCCAAACAAAATCAAAACACGATGAATTGTCTGTGCTCTGGAGGATGTGCACATAGCCGCCATAGCTCCTTGATCGTGAAGATATTTACATGAGCACGACTGCTGTTAATCAGTTGTGTCAAGGTTCTGCATGTCTATGCAGCAACGAAGCAAAAATAGATTTGAATGGTTTGCTATTTGAACCGTGGATTATTTGCAACATTTTAAAACGACCTTATTTCAGAATGGAGTTTGGTTTAAGAGTCTGTCCACTCGGAAGACCGCCGTGAGCAGAGGGTATTTTAATAATTCAAATAAATTGAGCTGACCTGCCTTCTAATATTGAACCTTGCAAGCAACATAGAGTCGTGTGGGAAGTGGGGCTGATAAGACCTGTTTTCTACGTCTCTTCATCTTTTTCAGTCAGAGGTTGCATGTTGAGCACAAACGGCTATCAAAATGGAGATTAAGAGTCTGAACAACAGAAGTGACAGATGGTGAATAGATTCAATCAGGTAGTTGTAAATGCTATGTTCGCAAATAGAAAGCACGATTATGTTCTATTTTTTTATTATGTTTGTTTATTTTGTGAAACGCCTTTCCTCGAAAAAGGTCTATTACATGTGTCTAGGTTGAAGGACCTTCATGAGGAAAATTTGTACGTTGAAGTAAACATGTATGTAACACTGTGATCTTACCCACTCACTGAAGTTACAAGAAACAAGTGATAGAGACCCCATTCACCCTATTACAAGACACTGTACCCTCAACATGATTAAGAAGATGTTATTTAAGGTAAAAAGGTTCCATAATGTTGCTTTAAATTCGAAGTGACAGACAATGGGAAGTAACTGATAGTTGATAAAAAGTTATTTCACTTGTGGTTGAACCTGCACGGACTTAGAACTTTGAAGCCGTGAACATTTTGTTCACATCATATTTATCAAAGTACCACTGTTGTTGTGCAAGCATGAGCAGGAGCTTTGGATGTCGGTGCATTCAAGTTTCGAACACCTTTGAAGAACTCCCACAACAAAGACTTGAGAAAACTGCCGCCTAAGAGGATTTTCATTTCATACTTTCATCCAACACGGGCCTGAACCAATGACAGGAGGAATATTTGAAAATAGATACGTACAATTTTAGAAGTCATCTTTAGATTGAGACATGTGCAGAAAGTGATGCGTTTTATCCTTGAAGAAACTCATAATTGAACACAACTGACAGTTTGATTATAGCAAAAAGAAGGATTCATCCTCAGCAGTCTTTTGTTTCAATTTAAAGATGATGCATTTCTTCCATCGTCTAACATCTGTTCCACCAACAGTCCCTAAAATCCATCGACTCAGCCCCCAGCATGCTGTGCCTCAAAAGGCAAATAATGACTAAGAATAACCATTTATGTTTCATGAATTCTTCAGGTCACTTTAGAATTCACCAGTCTTTCTGTATTTAACTTCAGCTCCTCACGTCTACTCTTGAGATTATATTTGGGTTGCTGTTATCTCCGCGAATCCTGATGTTTCTACCGGTGTGAGTCACAGCACCGCCACCACCTCTGCGTTGATGCTGAAGTGCCAGGTTACACGATTTAAATGGTACCTCGCGCAGTTAAAGAGGCACTCGAAGAGGTCTGTTTCACAATGCGATATCGAGTTTGAATAATGGTAATGATGAGAATTACCACCGTGTCTTCCATCTTCAAAGATGTCCTTAAAGTGCTGGGTCCCGACTGCAAAACTGTTCACTTTTGTCGTCTCAGGACTTTCAAGTGTAAATCCTCTTCAACCATACAGTCTGTATCAGCAGGTGTCGCGATCTACAAATGGCGGATCATCTCAATTTCAAAGAAAACTTTCATCGCGAAGTAACTTTCTGAACGAGAGCGTCTGCCATGCCCGTGGCTTCTTATTAACGCAGAACCAAGATGAGTGCCTGCCGTTAAACAGATCTGGAAACAGATCACAGCACCCCAGCCTCGCATGCCCGCGCACCGAGAACAAATAATCAACCAAAAAAAAAATAATATGAAAATGACTTGGAGGCAGATATGGAGATGATTGCGTCCTCGTGCATTTTTTTTTGGTTAGCAGATCTTTTATGAGACATGAAAGTCACTTTTCATCTCCGCTTCTGCCTCTCAGAGTTTTTCAAGTCTTTTTTTTTTCCTTCTTGCCGAGCAGCCATCCAACCCGAGCTGCCTGTGGTCTCCGATGTCATTAACACAGAGCAGAAAAAAGGCTGAATTTAATTTAGCAGCTGCTGGCTGGAAAAACGGAATAAAGCGTAATGTGTACAAGACAGACAGGGTGCATATTAACGAACAAACATTCTATCAGTCCATCTCTGAGCATCGATGTGCCATCACCTCCATCTCAACCCGTATCCCCGTTTACAGTATCTCCTCCACTTCTTTCCCACACATAAAAACCAAGACTGTACAGCATGCCTCGTGTGTTAAAGGCTCAAAAATGTCTTTATTTTGCACCTTTTCATGCGCAGAGAGATGAAATGAATCGTTTTGCGGGCCACTTCATTGATTTGACAGGCTGTTACTGGCTGCAGACAATGGGCCAGACAGATCCAATAAAAGCTGCATTGTATTGTACTCCTCACACACGCTCTAACCAACACACCAACACACACACACAACCCTCGCTCTGGGTTACAACACCTGACGCAATCCCAGGAAACAGAGAGAGTAGTGTTTTTCCCAGTTAGCACAACTCATAACTGCACCAGTCGTTTAACTGTCTCAGGGCACGGATTGCATTGTCTTGCGATATGCTGATTAATGATGCATCGTGTCATTTCACATCTCGTAAGACCAGCGGAGAGATCCTCATTATCCCGTGATCTAGAGCTCTGAATACAAACTCTTCTGTCGTTCATTTCAGTTTTCTTCGAATGGACGTGTAAGCGTGCACGCATGCGGATGCGCGAGGAGAAATTCGCCGGCTTGTTCGGAAACACGCGCTCCGTGTCACGAGGTCACAAATCCGGTTACAAAATAATGACTGCAATCAGTATTCTCGTTTTTATGGGTCAGTTTTAAAAGGTCGAGACAAACCCCTCTATCAATACTCCTCTGCTGACATCCTGACTCTGAGGCCGTTTGGAAAGCAGCTGTACTCTCTTCAGGGCACTACTTACAGTGTTATAGTTTAATTTGGAGTTACCCTTAATTGGACATCCCGCTTCTGGTGCGTATTTTTAAGTTGTGCGCTGAAAGTACAGCACCCTGCGGCCCCCATGAGCGCAGCATTAAGAAAGCACTGTGAACTGAAGTCCCCTTTTCTCTCTGCGGAAGGCTGTTGAAAAGTTTCCAAATATCAGCGGGGCAGCAGCGGTTACACCAGAAAATAGAAACATTGCACGCTATTACAATAGGTAACATATAGAGAAATGGAGTTTGCAATGTAGGTACACAGTCAGAGTCAAATGAAAGTAAAACTTGCAGAGTCATCAACTTCTCTCCCATCCATTCAGTTTTTTTTCCCCCATCCTTGTGAACACTCAGAAACACATTGAGGAAATTTCTTCAGATTTGGTACACATGACCACTGTAACTCAAGGAGGAACGGATTCGAATTTGGTGGCCAAACGTCAGAGGTCAAGGTCAATATGACCTCACAAAACACATTAATGGCTATAATTTAGGGATTCATACAATAGTTACAATAAGATTTTGTTTGTAAATGTCTAACGGGATAAAATGAGGACGTCAGGACCTGCGATATCCAAGAGGTCAGAGGTTTGTGATGTTGTTGGAAGTGTTCTGCTTGAACAGCTACTTCACTGGTACACAGAGGCATACAAACATGAGGCCCGTGCAGATAACTGCAAGTGCTACAACGCTGCAAGTGGAAGCAGCCTGTTTGGCCGTGGTCAGTTGAACATGGCTATGGAGCATATATTAGACGGTGAAGAAGTGGATCTAGCTGCAGTAGTAGTTTTAAACATTTCTATGGATGGATTTTTTTCTTCAGTCTGCTTCACATTAGAGGGTAACTTCACCACTTTTACACATTAAAGTGTGTTAACAGGTCTGTGGGGGTACTACTGCACTACTGGGATTTAACAGATGACACGCAGCTTCCTCTGGAGCCACAAAATGCTTTACACTACTTTTTTCATACATGCAGTGGTTCTCGTCCTGACCTGTAAACATTTGCGGAGTTTCCCTTTAAGGATAGAGCTACAGACCTTTAGCAGCCACCTCTGCAGCCTTGACATGTGTTTGATGCTAAAAAGATGGATTTTTGGTAGAGAACCACTTCAGTGCTGACGGTACATTTACTAATTTATTTCCTGTTTAGCTCTATTTACTGACTATCAGAATAATTAGGTTTGTAATTATGTTAGGATATTAAGGCAGCCTGTTGATTATTCAGCCTGTATAGAGACGTTTCAGCGTGCTGTATTATCATCTAACTAGTTTTTGAGATTGCATCCTTTAACTACATTCAGTGCTGTGCTGTGATACACTGGGAGCAATGCAGCAGATGATGCACATAATCAGCCAGTGTGGATGATGAGCGTGCGCATAGGTTGGACTAATCTGTGTGTAGGCCATGTGCTGTGTTTTGACAATAAGCCATATGGCCATAAGGACATAAAGTCAATTGGCTTCCCTGTGTGAGCTTTCATATCGGGAGGTAAAGACTCCCAAAGGCAATCTAACTCCTGGCAAAACAACTGTTGCAGTGAAAAAGGTGTAAAATGTATCGTTACAGATTTCACTTTTAATTGTCTGAGCACTCCGAGGGCATTCAAATCCAGACACAAATGTTTCCACGAACATTAGTGCAAAAAGTAAACACTCAAAAGCCATATGTCTTATTTTCACATAAACTAAACGTTGTACTATATAATGTGTGTTGTCTTATGTTTGCCATGTATAAATATACTCTTGTGTGTAAAGCATATTTAATACCTGCTTGGTGACACTGCCCCCTTGCCCCTACCACTTATTCCTACCCCTCCATACTGCAAGAAAGTCCCGCATTTGGACGTATTTCAATGTTGCATTCCCCTCTTTGATGGCATATAACACCCAAAACTTAACTGAAGTCCAGCAGTGAAGTTGCTGCACTTGGTACTGCTCCTCTAATATCAATGCAGACTGGCAGGGTTGCAGCAGGGGTTGCTAATGTTAGCTTGTGAAGCACCACTGGTGGTCAGGTAAGGAAGCAGTTTCCTTTTTGTATTCAGTGACACGACTGATAGTTCGAAGTTGTGAATGAATTGTGAGTCTCCATGCCTTTCTATCTCCATCACATAAACGGCAAAGGGCATTGTGATAATACTATGATTGCCACGGAAATGGTGAGAAGATCTTTAAGTTTTTTTGAAGTTATCTTTAAATGCTAGAATATATGATACAAACAGAACAAGAAACTGCACAGTTGAAGTCTGAATAGAAGTGTGAATGTGTACGGTCCAGTGAGGGACACCACTGAGGGATTAAACCCCACAACTCTTGACGCTACAACCAGTGGAGGGTAGGGGAGAGTGGGGTAATTTGTGCCACCCCTGTTATCTAGAAAACCATAGAAGAGGTTGGTCATGTGACCACATATTTTTGAAAAGGCATCCATTTCACTCATCCTGTAAAGAAGGGAGACACATGGCTTGAGAGGTAAGCACATTGAAGTTAAAAAAAAAATAAAAATCTTTTGCCCTCCAAAGTAAAATTTCTGTGATCAAGGTTTTTTTGATTGCTGTGTTTGTAGACAACTTTGAAAATAGTCCATACATGTTTTAGTGCTTTAGTAAGCTACACCATCAGTCTATACAGTTAACATGATGCTAGCTCAAAAGGTGTTCATGTGACGGTATACGCCTTGTTATAGAAAAGTGGCCTTTGATGTTGTTAAAACTTCAATAAACGTTAAATAAGTAATTTTGTATTGAATTTGTCTTGCTTTTATATAGCATTATCGTTTGTGAGATTAAAATGATCTGTTTTACTTCAATTATCAATGGCACAATTTACCCCAGTGTATTCTCTCTAATGGCACAACTTACCCCGCACCGGGGTGCGGGCAGATTGTTTATTTAGCTACAAAACTAGATTAAACCATATTAGATCAATCCTCTATGCATTAGGAGGCACACATTTCAATCTCCAATTTCAGAACATGTAATTGAGAATAAAGGTCATTCAACAGTCTGAGTTCAAAGAGGACATTACATTTCTTCATTATCCTGCTTTCAGAGAAGTCAATCCGCACTAAGATGGATAAGAGACAAGCACAAATGTTTAAATACTTTAATCCCTGCAGAGAATAATTCAATTATTTCAGCCTATAACTTAAATGGTAGATGTGCATAGATTTAAGAGTTTTAAACTCACCCGAGTGTCAACTTCCATAAACTTGTTGTTAAATGATTTCTTCACAAGAAATCTGCATTCTTTGTGTCGGACGAGTGGTTCAACCGAGATCTGTGACAAGAGCAGTCAATTGACCACAAATTGGATTCCATCGAGGCAGTTAGCCAGTCAGTTAGCTACATTAGCTTCACCTTGCTGCACTTTTCTATTTGTTTTTGTTTTTCTTTCCACAACACGCAGCGGTTGGTCCGATATAGTATTTCCGTCACCCTGCTGCCCAAAGGGTTTTTATCTGGGGCTAAGTAGCATCAATCACATTACTGAGGCTGTTACCAGAGTAACCTCAGGGCACAGTAAGACTTTTAAACCCCTTAAAAAACTTTTTAGCCTCAGTAGTATTGTTTGACATAGCATAATGGCCTGACACCATTACGTTTTTAGGGGGGAGGTAATAGCAGCACAATACATCAAAAACTGAATCAAAAAAGAGAGATTCATGTAGACTTAAAAAAAACAAAAAAAAAACAGGTACTTTTACACCGTACACACTGTTCATTCTACTGGTAGGAAATAAAGACAATTAAATATAGATTTGTCCATGAGCGTGTGAAACCGGGCTCATGGCCAGAATTCCAGAAGCTAATGAGAAAAGCTCTCCCTCTCTCAGCAACCACTGAGGTGTGAATGTGCACGATTACAAATACAGAGCAGGTTGTTGGCTGTAGGTGCATGCCTCCTCTGGATAAATAAAGGTTACTGTCATTTGTGCAGCTGTTTTTTTTACTAATGAAATGTCAAATTTAAAGGTTGTGATACACAGACCAGCATGTTGGCCAACTCCCATGTGCAAAAAGTTGTCTAGTTTTTTCTATCTCAGCAGAGTTAGGCAGTCAGTTTTTCCTGTATGCATTTTCAGTGGTGGAAGTAACTAAGTACATTAACTCAAGTCCAGTACTTAAGTATCCTTTTGTTTTTTACCTACTTGTTCTTCACTTTAGTGTTTCGAAGGTCATATTGATGCCATTTTTATGTCAAAAATCAAGAAGAAAGGGAACATTAACGCCAGCTAGCATTAGCAATGTTAGCTATGCCAAACCCCTGAAATATTATAAACTGCAAGACTGTTTATCCTTGGTATTGACACGTGTCTCGTGCATGGTATCACAAGTTGACAGTTCTAAGTGTGTCACTTCACACCAATCAGATATTGTTGTTTTTACCACAAAGAAAGAAAGAACTTGATGTATGGCATATGCCGACTTCATAAGGAGGCCCAAATAGTCAAGAATTTGTCATATACAGCATTTCAGAAGGTTTGGTAAGTTTCTCTTGACTGACAGATTTTATAAGGGAGTCGAGGGAATGTCTGGGAAAATGTCTGGGAAATAATCTTCTATTATCCTTGCTGTTGTTGATGCTGTAAAATACAACAAAAATAACAGAATGTAGAATTGTTTTTATGATGTCATTATATGAAGTGACCTCTCTGTACCCCAAATGTGACTGACATCCAGCTTCCCTATTACATACTTTTAGTTACATACGATTTTGAGTGTTTGAAGTCATCAACAAATGTCATCAACAAATGAGTTTTCTACCGAAATTAGCCCCTGTCTGTCCTGGTCCTAAAATCCCATTAGTGATGTATTAAGCTTGTCCTGAGCTCCGAATCCAGACTGCTAGCCTCACGGCTAACTGAGCCAACGGCAGCTACAGTTGGCGACTACACAGGTGATATTCAGAGTATGAACTTGACAGGTGGCCAATTCTTACATATTGCACCTTGAAGTATATTAATACTTCTCTACCAAGGTGCATTTTTATCAAACTTTTGCCACAGTCTTCACGACCCAAAGGACTGTGCTTTATGTGCTCATATTGAAGGAGAATGTGCAAAAAAAGGAACGAGAAAACAGGGCAGCAGTAGAAAGTGTTGTGCTACCCCCTGGAGCAGGAGCAAAGCACAAGAGACAGAAAAAACAAGATACCAGTTTACAGGATGTTGCATTCGACAGCCAGAGATGGTAATGTGAGTGTGTGAGGCTGAATACAAGTTCACCATTTAAAGGGAGAGGGAGCAGTACTTTCCTCCTGTGTCACACATACACAAACATTAATTGTCTCTGTGCCTTTTCCCTCTTCGTACACACACACAAACACACACGGACACTTGAAGGTACTGTACGGCTCTGTTATCCAGGGATTGAGAGGAGATGAGCTCCATTATTACTCCGGCATAGTGATCGGCTACTCGGATGGACCACGTGGCACCGAGACAACGCCAACTAACTTCCTACTGTGGCCCACACACACTAGTGCTCACACCACCGCCACGGACAACAAACACATAAATACAGACATGCATACAAAACACCCGACAGCCTGCTATAACTGTGGATTGGATTTCATTCTCAGGACCCCATTAATTCCTTATGGATTCTCATATTGATTGAGGGGCCTCTGGTCTTGTTAATTCAACTCGAGCCCAGACAGGGTTTTGATTCGGTTTGCGTTGCCTGAAGGTGACTTGCTACTTGTAAGAAATGGGTGAATAAAGCTGAGAGACAGGCGGCAGGGAGGGGGCGAGCGAATGGGGGAATAGGGAGGAGGAGACGAGATGGGGAGAGAACACAGAGGGGCAACAACAAAAAAGTATGTCATAGAGCAACAAGAGTTATGGAAGGACGGGGAGATAAAAAGAAAGATGGTGAATTTACAGTGTTTGTATTTCCTATATTCGTCCCAACTCCTTGAACTTTTGATGAAAAACAGAGCAAAAGACCGTCATCATCAATTACTGATTTCCTTCATAACACACCAAGGACTTCTTATTTCCCCTCTGCTCTCTCTTGCATTAGCTCATTATGCTAATGAGCCATTACATAAAACCCTCCCAATGAATTGCAACGAGGATGTTATTTGAAATTTGCGTATGTGTGTGTGTGCGCGCATGCGCCTCTGTGTGTGCGTGTACCGTACGCGTTCGAGAAATGTGTCGGCTTGCGTGAACGCATGCATACATGTGCTCGGAGCATGCACGCGAGCATGAAGGCCGGCAGTAAATATGCATTTGTTTCATTGCCAATTGATGAGCTTAAACACAACTCTGCGGTTATTAATTAGGCTGCAGTCATGAGATAAGCCGCGTAGCTTTAAAGGAAGGACAGAAACACAAGAGAAGCGCGCTGGAGCACATCTAAGCACTTAAACAACAAAATATGAGTCGCTTTGGTCAAACGTATAACTGTAGAGAAGACCTCAACATGAGGCCCCGGTGACGAGGTTCAGAGAGAGGACAGAGTTTATTTTGTCTTCTCTGAAACACTTTCTTGCCTTTCCCTCAGACAAGGAAACGCCATTATCAGTGGTTCGGAAGATGTAAAGAAGGAGCATGTTGTTCTTTTCTCTGTAACTTCGCTACCAGGGCGAGAATGGGCTGAGAGGACTTATTTGTCATTGTCAGGCTGAGTGCCCTCGGTGCTCCGCTACCTGTCTGACGGTCAACGTGTCTTGCACAAGTTCTTTTTCTGCGCTGTCATTCCACTTTCTCCCTCTTTTTCACCCCAGTTTTAGATTTAATATTTACCTGGTGGCTTCCATTCATCTCTCTTTTTTTTTTTTTTCCTCCTCTTCCTCAGCCAAGGTCTACATACTGCCTTCTGCTTGGGTCTCTGTTACCTTATGTAGCTTTCCCCTCTACTACACACATTTTGTTTTTCCGTCATTGCTCCCTATATTCGGGGCCATTGCGGAAAATTTCCTGACTGCTTGTTCCGTCTTAAGTCTCCATGGTAGTCAAAATATTCTGACTAGGCTAAAGAAGCAATTCTTAAACATGGTTGTCTTAACTAGAACTCAAAACTGGATCCTTCAGTCAGCGCTTGTCCTTTCATGCCTGTATCATTGACGGCTGTTTCATTGCACCGGTCACTGGCTAGCTAGCTTGCTGTAATGGAGATGAACAGACAGATGTTCAGTTTTTTTGGTCCAATGAATCAGAGGCATCAATTGCATCACGGAGGACAGGATATACTCTATGCCTATTAATACATGACCCACTAAATTTAAAGATAACGGGATAACATCCTTGGTAGCGTCTCCAACGGTTACGGTTCGAGTTGCCATTCAGTGATAGTATTTTAAGTGTTCATGTTGTTCCTCGTCGTCATTGCCACCGGCATACAGATCCAACAATGGTGATGATGCCATTCTTGGCAATTATTATGAATTCAGGACAAGGCCTTGGCCATGCCATCCTAATTTAGGGTTTTGAATGTAGGATATTGTTCAGTTCGTACGCTTCTGTAGACAAATTCCGAGAAAGAAAACATAGGAGTTTGCTTCTCTAAATGCTGGTTGGAAAAGTGTTTGTAATGCAAAAATTCTAAACGAAATAAGGGATATTTTCAGACCCTAACCCCAAACCTGGATCTTTTGCGGACCTATGACTTAAATTCCAAATTGCTCCTACAGAAGCGATCTGAGGTGTCATTTCCCCTCTAACCACTTTCCCTTCTTCCTCCTCTCTCAGGTTTAGAAAAAGTTGGTCGGGACTCCAGCTACGAGCAAGAGGGCAAGGTTCAGTTCGTGATGGATGCTGTGTACGCCATGGCCCATGCCCTGCACCGCATGCACCGGGAGCTCTGCTACGGGTACCCGGGCCTCTGCCCGCGCATGGCCAACATCGACGGCAAAGAGCTGCTCAGCCACATCCGCGCAGTCAACTTCAATGGTGAGTCATATAAAAGGCAAATACATGGTGAATAGATACTGACAGTTTATTTCACACACAGCTAACGTATCAGCAAAATACAGCTAGATTTTTTTTCCCCCTTCTTTCCAGTGTCTTGCAGCAGAGATCAGTTGTTCCAGACTAATGTAAAGAAGAAGCATGGTGAACAATTAGACCCTTTTTTTAAAAAAAAAACAGAGCCTTTGAATGCTTAGACACTGTGTGGTAATCCCGCAGCGTTTATCCACCCTGACTCGACTAATACAGCTCACACTTTAACAATGCTAAGCCCAGCTCCTCGTCTAATTTGTCTCATCCTTATCATAAAAAAACGTGTGTTGCATGTAGCGTGTTCAACTTTATTAGCAACTTAAGCTTGATGCTTTTCTCCAAACACATTATCTGCATATAGTCCGCTCTATGCAGATTTGGTCTCGTATCAGTTTCTATCATGCGGTGCTCAATCTTTCATTTCCGCGCTCTCCACGACTTCCTCCACCACTGACAAATTTAAGTGGGTGACAAGCATTTACTCATTTCCTTCTAAATAATATCAGACACCTCGTTTGAATATTCTCTCATTAATCCGTCCCCCCCTCCTCCACTGCGACTCTACCTGCTTTGCCGTCTGCCTTTTTTCATTTCCTGTGCTGCAAATATCGTGTGGAGTACATGTGGTCTAGAGAGTGGGATACTGTGAGGATTAGAGAAATGCTTGTCTGATTTAAGTTTTAGAGGCAAGATAAAAATGGCGTGGATGCGTAAATTTGTGCGCAATGTGTGTCCGTGTTGTTGCTATCTCTGTCTGTCATCCCTTGGAGTGTCAGAAACCATTTCGCAGGCAGCCACTGATTGCTCTTTCATGCTGCAACACTGGGTTCGTACTTTGGTGTGTTTCTCTCTTATTGCTGGCCTAGAGGGCAGAGATATCATCCCATAACCACAAGGTCACAAACTTTATACCTCGATGAATCACTGAACTGAACAGGACATGAAAAAATAGATTAGATAGAGCTAAAAAAAAATGATACAGGAATAACAGTTTAATGTTGAAGTTATCAAACAGGCCTTTGCCATTTGAAATGTCTTTTATGACGAGGACACCTTCAGAGGGATCAACAGAAAGTTCCAGATGAAAGCATCACCTTCAGCATCACCTTCAGTAATGACCTGATTTGTTTTTTTTGTTTTTTTTTGGAATGCAGTCGCTGCTTATCTTTTTTAATATCTAAGGATATTTTTAAAGATACCAAACGAATTACATCGGTGCTACTGAGTACCAATTCACAATGAATCACATGGTGCCTAATTTCGGTACCTCATAACGTAGATGATGATGTTGGCGTGCCTGCAGCCAGCACTGGGCTCAATACTGCAGAGTTACACCCCTTTATGAACAGCGAAATGTTAAGTGAGGCATCGACAGCTTCATTGGCATTTTCAGGTAACTAACTAGCTGGTTGGAGAAGTGTTGCTGGAGATAACGGGGCTTCTGTCTTGATTGACATGATCTTATCTTAGCGTTTTTACTAGTGCTAGCCAAAACTCAGCTACTGCCTCGTCTGAAATTCCTCACCATGCTTTTACATACATATAGCACAAGACTGTGCTGATATTCCATCCGTTTCTACGTTTTAGTCCTGCTGTCCAGGTTGGGTAAAGTGCCATTTCAAGGTCTTTGAACGGCTTCCTCTTTCAAAGAAATGCCAATGTTACACCCAGTTTGGCATCTTACATTTACCAACTGATATTACACTTGTGTTATTACAGAGGGGCTAAAGTACTGAAACAAAAGTACATTGAGTACCGGTACCACAATCTGGGTAATGGTATTGGTACTGTATCAGTTAAAATGGCAGCAGTAGCCAACCCATTTGTCTGCAGCACATATCCCCAAAGTTCCAATGCCAACAGATGTATAATTTACTGATCAAAGACTTGAAAGTCTCAAAATAACTAAGGTATAAATAAATGATAGTTCACTCCCCACATGCGACTCCCTTTTAGTATTTCCTGAGAATAGCTGAAGAATATATGAGTCGGAGACATGACTGCAGACCATTGGCAGACCATTCAAATAAAGCCGATCCAGTCTGCTAAAACATGGAGAATTGCCAGGATTGGTCCTTTAACATTGTTACAAAAGATAGAAAGGTACAATGAGATAAAAAAAATAATAATATGCATTTTCCATGTTTCTTTGACTCATGTCTTACTGAAAATTTGTTCTGATACACTGATAGTTGGTCATACAAACACCGCTCTTAAGTAAATCTGGGAAATCCTAACATATACAGAATAGTGGAACTATTTCTGAATCTTCTGTTCACAGATGGGTCCCTCCTGGGTCTTTTCCCATAGTCATTTGGCTTCTTTTCGATTTCTGGAGTCGTTACTGTCCACATTACCGTTGCTTCCCTTGAAATATTAGCTCCCAAAAACTAGTTCAGCTTCTGTTGTGAGTTCATTTGCTTGCAACAGAAAAACAGTGGGGGGGGTTTTAACACGTTCATCATTTTCATTTTTCACTCCAGAGCTTTGCCTCAAAGATTTACAAGAAATTGTAAAAAGGGGGATATCTATCTATGTTTCAAAGTTTCTACAAAACCTTAAAGTACTTTTTCAGCCCATTTCCTTGTCCTTAAATGTTTAAAATGCAGTATTTGTCTGAGGGGCAGGCGAAGAGTGATGGGGTTTGTTGGGTGGCTCTTTGTTGTAGTTACTCTTACTCTGTGATGTTTACATCGACAGACGGCTGTAAGATTTAAAGCTTTTAAGCCGGCTGCTTTATGTGTGTTAATGTGAAAATGGCTGGGTATATTTGTGTTTTCCAATTAAAAGTAGTTTTGCCATCGATCTGTTTGGGGTCAACATGACATAAATAATGCGTAAGAAGAAGACGGGGAAAGATGGAGGCAGCTCTCTATCACTCCCTGTGTTTGTGACTCTTAAAAGGAGGGAATGAGTTAAAGTCGCTGGAGTATGGATTCTTTCTTTTTCTCTGTGCTCTTTCTGGATCCATACCAATTCACCTTTGTAGCTGCTGCATAAGAGAACAGGACAGCTAAAGGGAGGGGATAATTTAAAGTTGTTAGGGCAGCTGTTGTTCTCCTGTTGGAGCCGCACCATGACAACTCAACTTAACAAAGTGAAGCGTAACAGGCAAAAGAGACGGGCAAGGATGCAGAATGTTAAAAAGAAAGGAAGGTGAGGGGACAAGGAAAGAGACGACAACTAATTAGGATGTGTTCAACTGTTGGATTTCTAGGTGGACATTCCCTCCAACAAGACTGGTATTCCCAAGACTGCCTAATGTATTGGTCATGGAAATAGGATCCTTCATAAATAGGGTGGCCTCTTAAGGTTTAAGGTTCATTTTATTGTCTTTATACGACACAGACTCGACTATTAAGTTGCATTTTGTGACCATTTTTTGAGACAAGTAAGTAGGGAGGGTTAAGGATGAGGTCAGGAGTTTCACAGACTCTGTGGAGAGAAGCTGCTCCATAGTCTGGTGGCATGGCAGAGGTTACTTCTGTATCTTTTGTCCGATGGCAGCGGGTGAACAGACCTCAGGCTTGGGTGGGTGTTGTCTTTTATTATCCTTTGGGCTCCCAGTTTGATGTTTTTAGTCAGAGTGCTTTCAATTGCTACTCTGAAAAAGTTGATGAGGACATTCCACTTGAGAAGTAAAGCCTTTTTCTCCTTTTATTTTTCTGCCAGGGTGGCAATGTGTGAAGATCATGACAGGTTCTCTGTGACGTCGATAACATGTGTGCCTTTTGTAGTTAGAAAATTGGACAGAAAGGATGTGCATTGCAGAAGAGGAAAATATATATCTTTTGTGGTAAATTTCCAAAATGATACCTTACCTCAGACTCACCTATTTGAATTGAACCCCAGAAACACTGTGTACAGAGGCACACAGACAAACAGAGGCTGGTGCATTGCAGAGTAAGTAGGCCAAACAATAAGGAAACAAACCCTGGAGCAACATTGTGCCGTCCAGCTTTTATTTGTCGGTGAGTTTATTGGCTTATCAGGCAAACACACACATTCATCCACGGAAAAAAGAATGCAGAAGTTAATGCACACAAATAACAAAGGCCATTATGAGTAAACCCAGACTTCGAGCAAAAGAAAAATACTTCCAAGGCTTACAGCTGCTTTCTTCTACTTGTTAAATGTGTGCATCGCGTAAGTATCATCTTGGTAAGTCCTTCAGTGGAATCATGCCTGTGTGGGAATATGAGCTGCCCCTATCTATCTAGTGTTGTTATTAAAGAGAGAAAGATCTTCAGTCAAAGGACGGTGACATTATGCTGCAGTGGGCAGAGCAATCAGGGTACATGAAAAGATCTGAGTCTCTGACTTCTGAGTAATGGCTGCTTTATTGAAGGTTTAATATGTAAGAATTTCAAGTTTAAAACAGTCAAAAATGAGAAAAAATGAAAAACATAATGTGAATAAATAACAGAGCTGATGTTATTCGGAAGATGTCTTTGCACTGTGTTGCAGAGACGTTAGCATGCTAACCAGCTAGCCCCTTTCCACTTTGTTCCCAGAAGGTGACAGTCCAAACGTAAACAAAACCAACACTGTCAGGGCAGCCGGTAGAGCTGGGCGTTATGACCAAAAATGTATATCACGGTATTTTTCAAAATTCCTACGGTTTCACGGTATATGACGGTATTTTTTTTTCATGCATAATCAGGTATTCACAGCATTTTCTACTGGTTGAGAGAGGAATTACTAGCCCCTTTTAGATAGAAAAGATGGCATATTTGCTGCAAGGTAAAGACAGCACTCTGTCTATCTATAAGGGAGGTGTAGTGTCCCTCTCTCAACCAGTTTCACATTCCTTCTGCCCAAAAAGCTGCCACTGGGGTCGGCGTAAACATGTGACGTGACGTGAAGCATGAAGTTGGGTGCGAACAGTGACGTACAACATATGCATCGGAAGAAATGTGGCGACACTTGATATATTTATTTAATTATAGACCCGTGGCCCATATTCTCGCCTCCTCAGTCAAACACACACAGATGTTAAACCCCAGCTACTAAAGGAAGCGTGCGGCAGAGCGCCTCGTCTCCTCCGGTAGCTGCCTGAAGCAACAGACAGCTAACGGGAAGAAGGTTGAATTTGTCTTCAAAATAAGAGCGTTACATTGCACCCCATTGGAGTTTAGAACTGGGTTCTTAGCGGAGGGCTTTTAATTTGAAAGTAGCAAGCGTTAGCTTGCCACTACAACAAGCTAGCTGTCAGCTACAGAGACCAAGGAGACGCTAGCATCTCCTGGATCTCAGCGGCTTTCCGGTTGCTCATCTTGACGTCCGCGGATGAAGTCATGATCTGCAATGTCTATCCTATCCATCTTCACTGTAACATAACACCAGAGCACTACTGTTTACCCTCGCAGTTGCACCATGTCTGTTTAGCAACGCGACATTGAAAAGGGTCTGCTCTGAAACAGTGTCGAGCGGCGCAGCGTAGTGTTCCGAATGTTGTGTAATCAAATACACCGGTATGGCAGTATATTAAAAATTCATATCATAAGAAAATATACATCGGTATTCGGTATGAACCGGTATACCGCCCAGCACTAGCAGCCGGTAAATCTGTCCTCCCGCTGCTCAGTTAACTGAACCTACTAGCTAACGTCAGCTAAAG
>OMLP01045820.1:38754-56541 GCA_900302685.1 Spondyliosoma cantharus
TTGTCTCTTTTAATAGTACCCCTCTCCCTCTGTTTTTTTTTTTTTTTTTTATCGCTTTTTGTCTTACTCCTCTCTCTTACCCATTTTCTCTGCGGTGAATGCAGATCATGACACAGATGGAGGCTCCTTAAATGGGTTTATCGTGTTATTGGTGATTGCCATACAAAGCTTTTCTTGCACTCTGTGTGTGTGTTTGTCTTTTTCTTTTTCTTTTCTTTTCTCTTCTTTTCTCGAACAATCTTTCTTTTGTCCTGGCCCTCCCTCTCTCTCCATCTTAATCTCGCTTTCGCTATTAAGCCCGAGTGTTTTCATTCTTGCTCGCAGTGGGAACCGTTTAGATCTGGATCCTCTTCAAAAATGTGCATTGTTTCCTTCCGTGCGTTCTTTTATCTGCTCTTCTTTCTCTCTTGGACCAAGTATCCCGTTTTCCTCGCCTGTATGTTTTGTTTTTTTTTCCCTGCTCAGACAAGGCATGTTGATGAGAGAGAGAGAGAGAGAGAGAGAGAGAGAGAGAGAGAGAGAGAGAGAGAGCGACACACATAGCGTGAGAAAGAGAGAGAGGGTTTCTTTTTTTTTCTTTGGGTTTTTCAGCCGTCTGCTGCAGGTGGCCGGGTGGTCGGGTTACAAAAAGTGAAAGCGCACTCACACACACACACACACACACACACACACACACACACACACACACACACACACCACACATCTCCTTCCATGACATCTTAAAATTCCTATGGATTACTTCAAATTTTTGTGACAGATGGAAAAAATTGTGTGTGTGTGTGTGTGTGTGTGTCAGAGCAGCTGGGAGCACGAGGTAAAACCTGTAGCAGCCCAACCAACAGGCTGCTAGGACAGTCAGACACCTGTTTGAACCCCCCCCCCACACTTCTCCCCCGGACACTTGATATGTGGGAGTCGGGGGTGGGGGTGAGACAGAAACAGATAGAGGAGGAAGGGGAGAAAGGGAGAAAACAGCTGGATCAACTGAATGTTTCCATTTTCTGTTTCCTGTCTCAGATTTGACTGGTTCCAGCAGAGAACCGAGAGTCTTAAAGGGGCGATCAGTAACATTTTAACTTCTGGCCAACACTAAATTGTTGATGATTAACACTGACATGCTGTGATTGATTTATTTTACCAGATGCTGAGGCTTTGCATTCTCACTCAGAGGCCTTTACAGCCAAAAAATGGAAGCTTGTTCACTGAAATGTGGAAGAAAAGAGATTTACATAAAAGGCAAAATTGGATTATTGGATTATTAAATATTTTCACATCCCAAATATCATTAATCTAATTTAAAAGAAGTCCCAATGATATTATTGCTGAGTTGAAAGTATAAACACGTGTAGGCTTCAACCATAGACCATTTTCATCATTTTCCTCTGACGTCGCGGTCCGAGACATTTATTGAAACCAGGAAGTGAAACACTTGGAATGTAATCAAACAGTTATGTTAGCTAGGAAGTGGGTGAATGCTAACGTTAGTGAACAGGTTATCAAATATGTGTTTTTACTTTGAAATATAGACTGATGTTCCTACAGATTTTCACTATCTATCATCCTCCATCGGCATCATCATCATCCTCATCATCATCGGCATCATCATCATCGTCCTCATTCATCGGCATCATCATCATCATCATCGGCATCATCATCATCGTCCTCATTCATCGGCATCATCATCATCATCATCATCATCGGCATCATCATCATCGTCCTCATTCATCGGCATCATCATCATCATCATCATCATCATCATCATCGGCATCTTCTTCATCATCATCATCGGCATCTTCTTCATCATCATCATCATCATCATCAAATTATCTTGGGCACATTTATTTCAACCTGCAAGTAAATCAAACATTTAAGTTAGCTAGGAAATGGTTGAATGTTAACGTTAGCTAACAGGTTTGTTTATCAATGCATTCAACCATTTTCTAGCTAACATTACTATTTTATAGCATCCAGTGTGTTTCTCTTCCAGGCGCAAATAAATGTGTTTAAGATATGTGTTATTATTTAAGAATTAATTGAAGATTTTCCTACTGCATCGTCTTTCAAATGCCATTGCTAGGAAAGGGCTAAATGTTTCACATTAGCTGAAACTAATGGGTCGTCTTTTCAGTTGCCGATTACTCAGGGAGCAGTGCAATGATACATGAAATATTTGAGCTTCCCACCCTGAAAGTGATGTCAGAGGAAGATGGCCGCAGTGAATATCGTCCATTCAAATAAAATACTGTAGCTTAGTTTAAGCTAAACCAGCGCATATTTAATTGGATTATCATGTGTTTTTATGCAAAATCTTACTATACTACAGCTATGAAGTGATTTAACATTGCAATAATTTGAAATGTAGTGGAGTAAAGTGGAAAATAGCATAAACACATGTAAATGTACTTAGTTACTTTCTGCCACTGCTCTCTAAATTGTTTAAGCAAAATTATTTTCTATTGAATATTGACTGAAAACAAACAAATACCAAAGAAATTTAAACTGACAGCACCAGATTAAATAAAGGGAAAAAAATGTTTTGGGTATAAATTGAAATGAACACATGTTGATGAGGTTAGCACCTCTGCTCCACCTTCCACACGCACACTCACAGCCATGTGCAGATACATACACTCCCACTCTCCTGCTGTCTTGTCTCTGAGCTATGCTAGTTGTATTAACGGCCGTTCAGCCTCTGCTTCACATTGAGAGGATCAAAGCAATTGGGGGGGGGGAGCAGTAAGGCTGTAATGTGTTTCCACAGGGGAGTCCTCTGCCTGGGAAAGTGCAATAGGTTAGAATGTCAATGAGACGTGCCTGAGAGCGTAACCGCTCACCTGTTGTCTGACTGCGGCACTGGCTTCTCTGCGGTCAGGAGGCCGAGTCAGCTTCCTCTAAACTCTGTCTGTCCCGTGTTTCCCAGCAAACATTTTGACACCAAATAAATCATGGAGACGACTTGCACCAACACTGAACAGCCGAGTAAGGAGCAAGTCCCTGTGAGAAAGCTTCATGTTAACATCCACAGGCAGGAAACAAATGAAGCTGACTGTCTGTTTCAGAGGTTTATCTTTAAAGCGCTGACATTATCATGTTTCACATTTAGGAACACGGAGTACACAACATGGACACTGTTTGCCCTGAACACTGATTATAGCTACATCCAAAGACTGCTCTGATTGATTTCCTTTTTTATCGTGTCACTGTTCAGACTTTGTTTGTCATGTGAGCTGGGTGAAATTGAGAATGAGGTTCATCTCTTGCTTTGCTGTCCTGTCAATGACGATGTACTTTTTTTTTTTATTAAAATGTATCCATGCATGCTGATTTCTTTTGGTTGGATGATTATGAAAAACTTGAGCCAAGCTTCAGGAAGGGAACCTTTTTTGTAGGAGATTTTGATTAAGTCTGGGAGAGGAAGCAGAATGTTTTGTTGAAGAGTGAGCAGCAACATGATTTGTAATTTTATAATGAAAAGTAATTAATTGTTTGACCACTGCAACAGTATTTTTGGTGTCTTGTAAATCCATGGGGGTTGGGCACTCTGCGTATGATACAAAAATAAAAGTGCATTCTTTTTTTGGTTTCACTTTAGTATGATTTTGCTTTTTTTATATGTGATGTTGGAATGTTGGTTGGATAAAACAAACAATTTGAAGATCAGTTCTCATTATTTATCAAGATTTTGTCGACCAAATAATGAATTAGTTAATTGTTGTAGTTAATTGAGTAACTTATCGCCAGATTAATGGATCCAGAAAAGAATTGTTAGTTGCAGCGCTAATGGGTTCATTTACATAAATGGGTACAATTTTTTGTGATGATGTATAAATGTTGTGTTCACAATTTTTTTCAGCTGCCCCCAAGTGGCCTGAAAGAAATCATTTACTGCAGGTGTATGTAATTTTGTTGTTGATACTTCTTTGAACGTGCTATTGCCGCCTCTTAAGTACAGCTAAAATTAAGATTGGGGTGATATTCTTCTCCGTTAGCAGACTTCAAATAAGTTTTGTCTGCCCAAGTCTCAAAACATGAAATTTATTGGTTTTTAACTGAAATTAGGGGAAAGAAATAATCAGAATCAAGAATCCCAGTGTTGCTAAAAAAGATTTAGACTTTGTTCAATCATAATCAGCAACCTTTTCCTCACGACTATCAGCCTTAAATGAAAGTGAAAACAGTAAGTCAAAGAATGAGGTTTCCAGATTCATAGAGAACAATGACGTCCTTTCAGGAGGCTGCAGGTCGGAGCTCAGAGAGTCTCTGTATACACACTGCGCTGAAATGAAGCCCCGTCTGACTCCAACACTTCTGTTTTGGCTGACCTCTGGCCGTTTAAGAAGGCACGGGTCATTGCCCTCCCCCTCGCAGGATGACGGTGTGCGGATGTCCGCTCGCTGTGCTGAGCATCTCTCCCTCACCTGGGGGTGAAGGGGACGAGGTTCCAGGAAGCAGGATTACACAGTTATCCAGATACCTCAGGAACAACTTACTCCACATCTCCACCTCTCCTTCAGAGTCATGCTCTTGAAGAGTTTTTGTGTTTCAAATCAAGAGGGATAAAGGAGCATGTTGGGCCTCAGAGCCTTGCTCGGGGGTTTTAAGAATGAAGGGATCTTTTGCCTTTGGTTCTGGTAATCAGTGGCTTCTCTCGTTTCCCCTCAGCACAAAACACTCTTCTGTCTGCCTCTGTTACTTTCCGAGGGAGAGTTTTCATCTCCCTGGGGCGAGACTGACCCACCTTTAAGGCCGGATTTATACGACAGGAGGAGGGCGCTGCTTTCTTTTCAACTTTACCAGCATTGGTAGATGGTCAGCTGTCATCTGTGTTTTACAGTGGCAAATCTTCAAGGCCTTCAAGGTATTCAGAGAAGGCCCTGGAATCCTCAGTTGAAAAAGAAACGTATATTATTAATTCTATAAATAAAATGAAATTACGCCGACTTGTCTCTGTAGTTTTCTGTCCATACACTGCGCATTTGAATGGTTTTGTGTTGGAAAAAAATTCAACCAATCAGATATATTTCTTCGGTGTCTCTGGGCAGAATATCCTCCATCCAGGGTATTCTGTTTCCTTTATATTATGCCCTGACCATTAAACGTAATGGGAGTGTACATTTGGATTGACAATTTGATCAACCAATCATATATGGATTTGTAGCCAATGGGCGTATTCTTTAAGAGTTTCGACGGCTCCAGGATATTCTAGAAGGCCCGCTTGCTCAGTCACGCGGGACCTAGCTTAACTAGCGAGTTGTGATCGTGATAGCCGACGTTGAAAATGGCAACAGGTGGAGATGATATTGATACATCAGGTGGAGATGATATTATTGCGGATGCATTGTCAGTGCCCTTTTCAAGACGACTGTTTAATGAAAAGATGGACATTGTTAAAAAAGGCCGCCCGACGCCCGAACACCTCGAGCTCAATCAACCTGCAAAAGTAGGCTATGTGCGCCATTTTCAGGCTAGAAACTGGGAACGATACAATTGGCTTACAGGCTACAGGTCATTGGTGAGTGGAACTGATTTTTTATTGCTACAGTCTTGCATCTTGTTGAACTGGTTGCATTTTGTTTCCACACACTTGTTAAATGAGTGTTCATAAAGTGACTGTCTTCCTGACGTCCGATAGTGTGTGTGTGTGTGTGCGCGGCTGTGTGCGGCTGTGTGTGTGTGGCTGTTTTTGTGGGGGGGTGTACAGAAGGCCCAGTTCTGATAGGCACAGTTCGCCACTGGTGTTTTAGTAGTTTAGCTGTTCCTTTGATTTCCTTTGACATGATCTGAGATATATATATAAAAGTGAGAACTAAACATAAGTTTTAAAGGATCATCTTCATTTAGTGATCTAAATCAATTGTAGTTTTACTTCTCAAGATTTGGGGGAAAGAATTCTGGATTTTTCAATCTGTACACATCACTTCCCATTCAAATTAATCTTGTTTGCACAGATAAAAAGCATCCCTCTCCTACAAAGCCATATGTGAGAGAGCAACAGGTTGTGAGCCACTTAGCTTCCCTGAAGCCCATCGATAAGAGGCTTATGTCCCCCTGCAAAGAAGAGGAGGAAGTGAAGGATGAGGAGAGGAAGGGAGGGCAGGAAGGATGAGGGAATCCCTGATGCTCTGCTCCTCAGGAGATCACAGGTCTCAGAGCGGGTTTTCAGGAAATCAAAGGTGAGAGGAACAGTGAGTATCACTTGAGGGAGGGAGTTTTTGTGTTATGTGTCACAGTTGAATGATAATGTTGGTGACTGAGCAACACATGAATAGGTTTTCCAAATAAACATCACAAAAACTGTGCTTGCTAACAAATATATTAACCATGGCTGATGAGAAAGGTGCCAAGCCAATGACACTGTTCAAAACTGTGTTTAATATGTGTATGTGTGCAACTGCAAGATATTTTTTAAGGAGACCTTGGGATGTCTCAAGTCGTGTTTGTGGTGTTGTCCAAACCGTAAACCTAACCAGATCATAAACACAGTATTGTCAAAACAGAAATTAGCAAATTGAACGTAAAGAAACGCAAAGTCCCAACATAGAGGAATGTAAAGTTTCAGCATATCCGTGGTTTGTAGCAAGAAAAAAAAATATATTTGGGTGATTTGAGAAATGTCTCAACTATCGAAATGGATTTTCTCGATGTGGATTTTAATAACTTTGATGATCCCTTGTTTTGTCTTTGTGTTTAGCGCCATCTGGCAAATGTCAGCATACTAACATGCCAAACTCAGATGGTGACCATCATAAACATTACACCTGCACTGTCATCGTGAGCATGCTAGAATCCTAAAATCTAAATGCTCAATTACTGTTCATTGAGTTCACCGACAGCAATGCTCCGTTTTGCAGGAATGCCCTGATCATGTTCACACAGTTACACACGTGGAAGTTGCTCAGTACTACCACAGTCTGAGCGGTTGGGGTTAAGGGCCTTGCTCACAGGCACTCAGTGGTGGCAACAAGGAAGGGGGAAAAGCACTGCCTTTCACCTCCTAACTCAGTTTTAACCTACTGGTCCAGGGACTTGAATAGGCGTCACAAGCTCGCTTCTCTAACCTTTAGGGCAGCACTGACCCTTAATGTGTTTTTCTCTTCAGCCTCAGCTTCAATTTGTGTTGTGTGTTCTTTATGAGTACAACAATGCTGTAAACATAATCATTTATTTGCTTTAAGTATAAAATAAATAGTTATTATTAGCTTTTTGTTGACAGAACCTAAGTAGTTAAGGGAAAAAAGTGTATTTCATTTAAAAAGTTGCACCAAAATATTGCTTGATTGCTGAGACCTTCTTCGATGAATACACAATATAAATGTTATCATTGTCATTGTCAGCATGCTCATATGCCGATGTTAGCATGTAGCTAATTGCACTACATGTCATATTCAAATGAATGCAGTGTTTCATTGATAAATCAAACACCATCTAAATGGATTGTAAGCAAGTGGCAGCAATAAGGATGAGGCAGAGTTAATGTTGACATGCTCCAGATACAGAGCTCTGAAGTTTATTTATGTTCTCACACACAACATGTGAGCAACCTAGTAATATAACTGGGATGGCCCAGTGTGATAACCACACACTAAACCACACCCACTGTGATCCTGAACGTCCATGGGCTTTCCTCAACACGTTACAGTATTTTTTCAAATGTTTAAAAAATCTTTGTTGCAAGAAAACAAACCAATTTGGTTTTGGCTACTTAGATTATTATGTTTTATGTTTTAATATTTTTTAAATGTGGATTAATGCTCCCCGTCTCCTTGAATAAACCAATAAATGTGATCTCCAACCTCAAAATTAGGTAACAACACAAAATGCAGACCCTTACTCCATGTTGTTGCACCAACATTAATGTCTGATCAACCTGGATTTCAAACTGATAAACTGATACACACTGACTGTTGAGAGAAGAGCGTGGACCAACTTTAACCTTGTCTTGATCTGATGTGTTTGGCCCTCTCCTGCCCCCTCCTCTGTCTGTAATCCTTAACATTTTACTCTTTAGCTTTCACTGTCGGAGCAACCCTTATGCTCTGCTCCTTCAGGGACAAGCTGTGTGCCGAGGTGCCGACAAACAGAAATCCGGCAACAGACAGTCAGACACAGGGTTGAGATGTCAGACAGAAAGCTGCACAGACCAGACAGTCGACAGTCAGGCGGTGAGACGGTTGGGACGGCAGACAGGCTGGCGGTGGGCGTCTCTCCGTTAACGAGGCCTGACAGCTTCCATGCAGGCTCATGCGACAGTGAAAGGGAGGATTGGGTCAGATTCAGACTGTTTGATGTCGGGGTGGCGCTCGTGTTTGAAGGCACCGCTCATTTTGCCTCTGTTTGCTTTTTTAAGCCCTGTTGTGTCAGACTGACTGAGCTGCCCAGTCCTGGGGCAGGCAGACCCTTCCAGTAACTCACAATGTCGGTGAAAAACAAACCACCTGATATCTGGCCTCAACAACCTGCAAACTGCTACCTACACCACTTGCCTGGATTGTGAGGTTACCTAACATGCCCTTATTTCTGGTATATACAAGAGTTTCATTCTTTATTGTGCAGCTTGAAGGGTCTGTCAATTTAAAAAAAAAAACAACATTTTGTGGTGTAAGCCAGGAAATCCTGGGTTGGCGTGCCGGCCTGGACGCTGTGTCCATTGTCTGGCCACTTGTTCACTGCTCCCATTGATGCTCTTCATCCAGCTGTAAAATCTGGTGTGGTGCTGAAATGTGTGTGTGTTTGTGTGTGCATGTGGGCGGAGGTGGTGCAGGGGGCGGTGGGGCGGATGCAGTTCCACACTGAAAACAAGATGTCAACCCCCTCAGACGGGTCAGTAATGGGGTAAGAGTGCAGCAGCGTTGGCATTGGAGGGATAAAAAACATGCCGTGTTTGCTTCCTGTGTGCTTCCTCTGCACTGTATCCTCCCTCTCTCCCCCCTCTCTCTGCTGGCCGGAGCTATAGGTTTTCATGGTGCATTTCCCCTCTTCCACCATTGACGTTCTTCACTGTTTAACAAGGGGGCCAGATTAGCATAACAGCCTCCGCAGGAACGCTGTCAGCATTAAAACACACTTCCTCTGGAAGTGGTTTTCTGCATAATCTGTTCCTCCCACCACCACCACCCCCAAGCCCAGTGTAAAAAACTGTAACAACACTCCCTCTATAGCCCTTTATTTCCATTTTTCCCTTTATCTGTTTATGTCTTTTTGTTTTCTGTCTTAACACCATTGGCTCTTCATTAAGCACTTCCAGTGTGTCACCAAAGTCTTGATAAAGAAAATTATACTATTATTTCAACTTGGGTCTTATTTTAATATGCCTTTTCTATTAGTTGTTGGGAGCGCACCAACATCTAATGGGGAATCAAACCAGAGATATCAGGCAAACTGTAAAGAAGCCAGCTGTTTATTCAGAGCATCTAAAGTACATGATTTTGTGGTGAGTGAAAGTCATTGCACCTGAAATCTTTCTGATAACCCTTAATTGCACTTGACCACACTAATTACAGCAGTTCAAATGTCAAAGTTGGAATTGGACAGCCCTTCATCTGTAGTTACTCCTCTAGCATTATTTTCTGGAAGCTCCAGCAGGACCAAGACACCGGGATTCATGCCAAATGTGTTTCAACTCGAAACATGATCTTTTCCTGAACCTAACCGAGACGTTTTGGAGCCTAAATCTAACCAAACAGAAACCGTTGTACAACATTAATACAAGTCAAAATGTCATAATATGTTAAAATGTTTGTCAGCAAGCTATATTTTGAAAGTCTAACTGGATGCTGCAAAACTGATGCTAGAGAGGAAAGTAGAGTGACATACCTTGACATTAAAAGCCACATACCAAGCTGCCATGTTTGATGAGTTGGGAGTGAGAACATGTCGACCAATGATACACTGTTTGAGTCAGAAAATAAAGTGGGTGTTTGATCATCTGACTGCTCACCTCTCCCATTCTTTGTAGGGATGTCGTTTTGTTCTCAGATCTTTGTAATCTTTGTAACTGTATGAAACCGCATGCTGTTTTATAAAGGAACCCTTATATTTTTTGAGATGGTTTTCATACCATGAAAGTCTAATACTGCTGCACCCATCCATCCATCCATTAAGTTTGTAGCCCTTTTCCAGGCTACCATGAGTTCTTCCGTACGAACCACTCACACACACACCGTACTGGGGTTTAGTTTACTTTTATTGAACTTTCAATCATGAAGCCACGGGCCGAACGCGGCTCGTGCGTCATCGTCTCCTCCTCCTGTTGCTCTCCTGCACCCGTGCTGCTCTCTACTGTGTCTCATCCTTCTCCCATCCGAGGTCCAGCCGCTACTGCATTTAAAGCGAGTGAGTGATTAGTAACTGGGTGCCAGCTCTGTCATTCACTCACCTGGCTCTGCTCTCCTGAGCGCTCTCCACCTCTCTCTCTCTCTCACTCCCGCAGCCATGCCCCGACCACGCTCACCTCCACAAAGTTATGTCATTTAAAATGAATCATTAATCTTTTAGTTTAACACAGGACATAACTAGTGGACATCTGGGTGAAGGTCTGGGTGTTTTGTCATTCTTTATACTACGTCAACTGACTTTCTCCTTTGCATCCATCATAATGACTCCAGCCACTAGAGGATGCTGTCTAACAATAAATGTAAATATGGTTCATAATAAGCTTCCAGCACAGATGGCAAAAATGCCACTTTTTCGGTGTGGACGGGTTGGAATGTTTAACAAAACTATGAAAATATCACACAAGTTGTAGAAAACTGAAATTGTACGAAAAAAAAGTTGACATAAACGTATGCAGTTTAATGTCTTTAATTATTTTTCAGTTTTGGGTAACGTTACCTTTTTTTTAACCTCTGGCAGTTCAGCAGTTACTTTTGTACTATTTCACGCTATTTATTGGACTTGAACTGCTTTAATTTCAATAAAAAATCTGTAAAAATCGGGGTGTTCTAAGACTTTTGACCTGTAGTGTAGTTGGTTTAAAATTGTTTTGACAAAGTGATTATGCCATATTTTTAAGTGCAACTCTACCTAAGTACTTTGTATTTGTCACGTTTTAATTGTGTTGGGACAACAGAATGAGCTGCATATTAGCTGCTGGGCTACAATTTCACTGTTGTCTAAGATGCACTGTCAAATCAAATTACAATCACAATGCCTCAATGGGCTTTACAATCTATACATTGAACGGCATCCTCTGTTTTGACCCTCAATTCAAGTGATGAAAAACTTGCCATGTTGATGGAAAAAATAAACTTTTAACAGGGGGAAAAAAATAAATGGAAGTAACCTCAGGAAGAGCAACAGAGGAAGGATCCCTCTCCTAGGTCGGACAGACATGCAATAGATGACAGACTATCTGACACTGCAATTTAAACTAATTGCTTCATTACATTTATTGAAAGTCAATACAGCAGTGTATCCAGATTATAATGTACAAAATTACATAAATGTAGCTCAATTCTCTCACAGACCTAATGGATATATTTGGAATAGGAAATCATTATTGGAAAGTTTTCCTCCACAGCTCTTCTCTTCAAACAATCCACCACTAAACACTTCTTATTTACCCTACAACATCCTACCTATGTTTGTGTTTTCGGCTGTTAAAAGACTGAATGAGGTGACTCACAGGAAAGTGAGATTTGTTACTATTAACAGACACTCACATTTTATTTTTATTTGGTTGAGTTTGTGTGCCCACCAAGCACGAAGCCCAAAACCACATTTAACAGCAAAACCCAGGAAAAACAAAGCCAACAAAAACACAAGATGTGAGCACATCCTTTGTTCCCCAGATATTTGAGGCACAAAATTCCAGCTCTGCCACATTCCACCACGAACCCATCCGGAGGATAATAAGACCGACTCTTCCGATTAAAGAAAAAAATGTGTTTTCCTTGCAGAGTCATCCATATTCTCACGTTCCCACATCCGGATCAGGAAGCAGCTCTGAGCACAAGGAACAGGTGGATCCACAGCACAGTCAGCTGGAGACTCTCTTACAGCCTGAACATACATTACTGAAGAGCAGAGCAGTCAGCAAAAGAAATATATTTTTCCTATATGTATGTATGTATGTATGTCCAACATTTTAACATTCTAATTTTCTTTATATTATTTGTGTAAATTAAATAATCTATTCACCTTGTAGTTACACATTAACTGATATAAAGAATTGACACAGACTTATGTTCAAAATTGGTTTCATTTTCATATGTATTGAAACATGTATTTTATATAATGTACTTTCAATGTATGTAATTATGTATAAAATGTTATATTATCTATACAGTATATTTACAAATATACCAATTATCATATGTTGTAAAAAAAATGACAAAAGTACAGTACGTTATTTAGTAATATTTGCAAAATATGTTAAATAATTATTATATGAATAATAATATATTATATATTACTTTTGTATTACCCAAATTACATATAATTATGTACATTATAGTTTGTTGTAAAATAACACAATATACTGGCATGTATATATGTAGTTAAACCTTAAAATGTTAAAATGTGAAGGCTCACAAGATAATAAGAAATAGTGACATATTCATGTTGTGTCTATTTTTTATTTTAAAACATTGTTGATCTCTTGAAATGGCAGTATCTAAGAACTGTCTGCCTGTCAAATGTGTACTCCAACCAAATAGGGAGCAGCATATCACCAGTAATTGCTGTAGCTAGCTAGCCCGGTTAGCCGTGGTGCAGCTAGCGGTCGTATTGGTTGACTTTGCCCGGACTGGGAGCTCGGACCACCAGTAGAATGTTGTCTACTGTGTCATCTCTTGAGGTACAAAGTGACCAGGAGCTAGCTGGTTAGCTTGCTAACTTTTTTCAAATTCTGTTGATAACTTTAGTTATATTTTTAATGTTTTAAACTAAAACTCATCTGACGTAATCATGTAAGACTTTTAATTACCCAGTCGGGATTTCAACTGGAACGCCCTCGCCAACCCCACCCTCAAAATCCAAGATGGCTGCTATGCACATCAACAGCTGTGAGAGCTGTAGAATATATTGTTTATTAGCACTTCTGTCTTATGTCTGTTTCAATAAATCAGTCGTACTCACAGTACTGTCCAACTTATATCTGTGAACTTGTTGCTTCAGTGTTTGTTTTCACAAAACTAAACAAACTAACTTGCAAACAATAGCAGCAATAACAGTGGCTAAACAAAATTAAAAGTGGTTTTCTGACCACTTACTACGGAACACGGTCAACTCAGGTGTTACGTCATATCCAGCTCTGACTTCTAACTTCCAAGGTAAACTTAATGCACCATTAGCATTGTCATTATGAGCCTGTGCTAACATTAGCATTTAGCTATGCCTAGATAGATGCTGCTTCACTGAGCTGCTAGCACGGTTGTAGACTCTTGGTCTTGTTTCTCTACTTTTCTCCATTAAACCCCAAAATAGAACTCACCAAGAGCTTAATAGAGTAGAATAAATTGAGAAGGAGTGGATTTGAGTCAAATAAAAGTGAGTAAAGCCAAACTGAGGTAGCTTAGTAGAGCTTAATTGACTAATTTAATTGAGTTGATTAGTTGAACATAGGAATAGAACATAAAATAATGTGCCATCTGAAATAGAGAACACTAGAGTCCAGTAGGAAAGAACAAGAAAATGAGAATGGGAAAGGTGCACAAATCCATATGCTCACATTAATAAAAACACATGTAAACAATACTCTCTCTTTCACACACACACACACACACACACACACACACACACACACACACACCTGGAGTGGACAGACAGCGCAGCATGCCAGGACTTGAGAGGAAACAGAGAAACGGTCCAAGTGCATATTTTGGATTTCAGGTCAGGTTTCAGCCTCTCAGCCTTGCAGCACCGGATAGATTTGATTACAGCAACAACCACAGGCCAAATCTAATTAGCACATTATTCACAGCAGGATGTCAGCCTTGTGTTTCAGCGTGAGCTACGACGTCTATACACTATTTCGTGGTCAACAGGACGAAGCTGAAGGAAGAAGCCTCTGATTATTTGCACTGAAGTGAGCTGGGAATATACACAGTGAGAAATACAGAAAATACAGAAAAGCTAAGAAAATAAAAGTTAAATAATAAACATGTAAGACATTCAAAATGTTCAGAGGTAATATTTATTGTCTTTTCCTCAATTGAAACTTAATTGACCGATCCTAGCTTCAGCAGTGTTTATTAGATAGTTTCTTGGTGGAAGTATAGCTTCAAGAAGTCGACAACAAGGACTACAGTACGTGATTGAAGGATGTAATCACAATGTCAAGTTTTATGAACACAAAAGGACTCGCTCCCAAACCTTTTTGCTCAGATCAGAGATGACGCAGCACAGCCTCACAGCATAACTAATCTGATGTCTGGGTGGTCCAGGCATCACTCATTGGAAGTGACCAGCTAACGAAAGTCCAACTCAAGCAGTTAAGTCAAGCCACGGGGCTCTAAGTGAACAATGAACAAAACCAAATCCCTCACAGATCGTCATAATGTTTCAATTCTGTGATGCAACTTTCCTTTTCTTAGCAGCCTTTCAGTCAGGATATGGACAAGTCAAGCAGTAAAGTCACACCACTGTGCTCAGTGAGATAAGTCTAAGCCCCATTCACAAACTCTCAGCCTGTCAGTTCTGTGATAGAAACTTCCTCTTTGCATCTGTGTTTTAAATGGTGCTGCAGCTACATGCTTCCTCCAGTTCTAATAACTTGTACTATACACGCTGCTGATGTCCACTTACTCTGGTCTCATCTTCACGTATATGGAAGATTTGACACCGAGTTGAGACATTTCCAGTGAAGCTAAAAAGGACAGAAACTTCAGGGTGGCTGTAAGTCTCTTACGCTGTTTTTCCACCGCAACTTACAGGTGATGTTGCACTGCGGGCTCGAGTGGAGGGTGTTCACCCTGGCAGGAATCTGCGTAAAGTATTATCGACTGAACTGTTTGCTGTTTTGCTAAAACATTAATGCCAGTGAAACGTATAAATATCTGAGACCTCTGTCTGCAATCACATTAAAGCATCAAAAAACAGTTTATTTTTCCCATTATGGAGAAAATTCTAAAAATGCTGAAATTGCTGAAATCAACAAGTTTTGAGCGTGCCACTTCTTCAAAAATCTTTTCTTACCTGAGGCCCATTGTTTGCTTTTCCAATCGTCAAACACATGGAAACCGTTTTTATGTTTCAGACAATGTGTCATGAAACACTATGTATTCACACAGAGGAAACATGAGAGGAAAGTTGTGCTTCACATCCAGACTGAATACATAAGTAACCAAAAAATTAGCGCCTGGTCAATCCCTCGATCCTGAGTCAGTTTACTTCACTTGCACTGCCCAGGTTTGAGCCTCTGGGGACATGTGACCTCTGTTCATGTCAAAGGTCAAACACACCATACTCACCTTTCTCAGGCTGTCACAGCAAGAAGAGGAGAGAGGAGAGCCTGCAGAATAAAGCACAAACATTTCATACATTTGATATTCAGTCTCGTATCTTAAGGATCATATCTCTTTAAGTCTGAAGCAAAAGACCCATGTCAACAAATCCTGTGAACCTTATGAAACACAAAATAAAGCAGATTTTTTTTCTGAGCACTTCTGATCAAGCTCATCTCAGTGAGATGATCGAAAGCTCCAAAACATTCCAAAACACTGTTGATATAGAAATGTTTTTTGTGCTGAGTTACTGGAATGTTATGTCAAATCCCTAATCTTCAACTCAAGATCTCAGCATAATGCTCTGTCATGTTTAACAAGCATTTACATAAAATATACATATGCCTGAATGAAGAAAAAAAAACACCACTTTAACATTACATTACATATTCCTTGTCTTTAAGGGATATAGTTCTTACATTAGAGTGCTCAATTGTACATCAAACACCAACACTCAGGTATATGTGCTTCCTTGTCCCCTGCCCCTCCTCACCCTAACCCTAACTAAGACTATTAATTAAAATTAAGACTATGGTCATAATTAATCTCAGTAACTAATACTAATTTGTTTCATATTGCTTTTACTGGAATTATTTCACTTTAAAGAATAAAGCATCCATTCATCTGAATTTAACGCCGCAATGTTAAATGAAGAGTTCACCAGAAAATGAAAAAACAGTCATAATCTACTCACCCTCAAGACGATGGAAAGTCAGGTGATGGTTCATAGTCAACAAAACATTTCTGGAACTTCACAGCAAAACATCATTGCAGTGTTTTCCTGAACAGCTGCAGTAGATGAAAACTTACTTTAAATTGTGAAAAACTATAAAATGGCTCCATACAGTCTCTGAAATCCCCCAGATCCCAAAGTGATATGTTCAAAATTGGTGAAAAAAACAATGCCTCTAGACAGGGTGTGCGCTAATGTTTTTAGCTTTGCAGCTACACTGAGGATTTGATTTTTAAAAGAGGTGTAAATAACATGCTTTAAAATTTTTAATTTTGGGGATCTTGGGGATTTCTGACACTTGGATTATGGAAAATCATCCTGAAGGGAACATTGGTGTGTGTATCACACTTCATAGCAATCCATCCCATAGTTGTTGAGTTTTGACTCACAACCACAAATGTTAACCTCATGGTGGCACTAGAATTTCAAAGGCTAACATTGCCATCCATTAAAGCCAAGGTGGTCGCTAAAACATGAGTTACAAGTCAGATTCAGAAACACTTTAACTGGTCTCACATGTGCAGATATTGAAGTTTAGTTTGACATTTCAATATTTCAATCTTCAAATCATGAGAAGATGTGGTCTCTGTGAAGAAGAAGTAGGAGAAGAAAGTGTCGAGCAGAGGGTGGATGGGTGGGAATGTCGGGACCATGAAACATCTTTGTGCTGTACAGTTTTCAACCTCTGAGGAACACTTTTGGAACAACTCTGTACACTCACTGTTGTTTGAGATGAAGACCTCCCACCTGCCCTGTGTAGTTTTGGGCCTCAAAAATGGCTTCCAGGGACATGTGACCTCCAGGTTCAAAGGTCAAGGTTCAGGCAGCCCAGACTCACCTTCCCCTCCCTGATGCTGAGGACAAAGCTCACATTGAGTCAAGGCTGTGAAAACTGTGGAGATTTAGTGATATTCTGTCAGGCCAGTTCTGCTTCAGCTTAAGAAAACAACTGTATGTTTTCTGACTGGACAGAGAGCTGCTGTTTCACTTGTAAGACTACTATTTTCTCCTATACTTCGGGTATAATACACAGCTCTGTCTTATGTGTATCTCAAAATGGATGATGGAGCTCCGCCTTCAACTCCATCTAAAAACTAATTTACACTTTGCCTTTTAGGGCTGTATGAGATGTAAGTTGTAGGTAAGAGAAACATAATAAAATCTGTGGTCATCAATCCAAAACGGTTGTCATCGATCACAGCATGAGTTACGTGAACCCCAAATGCCCCAAAATCTACAAACTAACCATTCAGAATATGACATGATATCACACGGAGCTGGTACATCATTTCTAAGGGTATGTTTTAAATAAAGTTAAGGGTTAAAAACTTGAACAAAGAGGATGAAGGCAAACCAAAATCGAGATGCTCCTTGACTATCTACTTCCCTCCTTGTATTTTTCACACTCCCTTCCTCTTCTCCCTTCCTCTCCTCCCTTATCTCCCACCCTTCGTCAATGCCAGCTGTTGTTTGGGAGGTTGTGAGGTTGTGAGTCGAAGGTCTGCAGCAGGTCAGGACCCGGGCAGGACCTTGGCAGTCTTCAGCCTGGATAAAAGCTGTCATTGTGAAGGGAGGAGAAAGTGCATGAGACATTTTAGTGGATCACTTGTG
>OMLP01045821.1:0-27166 GCA_900302685.1 Spondyliosoma cantharus
CACTCCCACCCCCCAACCCTCAATGCCAAGCGCCTGATCAAGCGAGGAGGCAGACGGGGCCTTTGCTTCGGTCCGACGCTTTGATCACAAAGTTGTGCCGAGCTGAGACTCAAGGATGCACTGCAGGAAAACTTGAGGAATAGTAGATGAAGACGTAACTTTGTGTAAAAGTTATGTAGGGACAGTCAGATAACTTCCGCTTTGTTTAGGTCATGTGGATTTACTCGACAGTGAAACTCACACAGAGCTTTGCATTTACAGTATAGTCTCAGTTGGATGATCCTCATTCAGTACATCAAAGGGGAACTCTTAAGGGGAGTACAGGGGAGTGTAGAGTGCATATACATTCTATGTATATTTTTTAACATCAATGTACAAATCGAGAATTTGATGTTTCTTCATAGTTCTGTATAGTTATAGTAAAGTGAAAACCTGCTGATGCAGCATCATTATGTACAGTGTTTGAGACTAGCCGGATTTTCATCATCATCATCCTGCAACAAATGAGAAAGATATGATGTAATTCTGCTACAATCTGAAGCATTCATAATCATTCACTAATCAAGTATTGCTGGGTGAGGGTGCATAACAATTTACGCTTAGCCTTTACCTTTCTACTTTTATAGCATGTTCTTTGTGTAGCAAAAGCATTTATAAACACAATTTCAAAAGACTGCTAACAGGGTCACTGAGCATCAAAACATGAGTGGAGAAAGTTACCATTCTCATGCCTCACTGTGCCAAGCCATATGCAAACACTTGAACAGCAGAAATCCATATGTGCTCGTAGCTCCTACTCATGGGAGCTGTAATGCACATATGGGAGGTGGGTAGATAGTGAGTAGGTAGTGTGGAGGCTGGTGGGAAAAAAAAACTACTGGAGCTGCATCGCACTGTATCTACATGACAGCATGGGTGGGCTGCTGGTGCTATAAGCTCATCTCATCTCCACCCACAGTCCAAAACGAGACACCCACTGTGATGTTGCTTCATCATTTATGTACCAGAACACATGTACAGAAACGTGCACATAGATTTTGGCTAAACAATACAAGTGGGCCTGAACATGCATTGACATCACAGAGACTTCCATAGCACACGTACTGTCAATGACAATGCTCTGTCTGTGACACTCACACTGAGGATTTCATGTGCAAGGATACGTTTCAGATTGTCACCACAGAGAAAAAAACTGGTATTTTCGAAATGTCAGCTTCTCAGGAAGACAACAGTATCTTTCTTCCCCAATGTGATATTATGTAACAATAACTCCTTTGCCATTTGGTCCGTAATACGTTCATGTAAAGGTGTGTTAGCAAAAAGGTCGTTTCACTTGGGTTGTGACTTCAACTTGCATTACAAATTTGACCTTATCTTGTGAATTTAGAAAGAGCCTCAAGCATCCAAATATTCTCAACCTGTAGATCAAACCTAACGTCATTATAATGTTAGAATGTATATTTTAAGGGCACAGAGGGAGGATTAGTATGTGATTTGAGTGATTTGATGAGGGTGGATGGCAAAATGCCCAAATGGCAAAATGCCCAAATTGTATAACCTGCCATCCCCCTCTCCATCCCCTCATAGCATAGAGACGGGTGGGCTTACTTTACCCGGTTACTTAAGGATTACTTACAGCTTTTGATCTGATTATCTGTTTGTTATCAAATTTGCATCTTGATTTAGAGCGTGCAGGTGTGTCAATACCCGCAGCATGCTCTCATAGAAACTGACTCACATTACAAACATATTTCCTGTCGCACTGTCATATCGGCTTAATTGCACTCCACAGACATTTTGATTAACTGCGTGTTTGCTTTTGGCTTTGTTCAATCAAAATGGAGCAGAATTAGTAAAACCAACATCCTGTCAGAGGGATTAGACGAAAAACTGATGCCCAGTTGGTGGGAGCATTGTACGACTCAGTATTTTTTCTTCTCCCAGCCTATGTAGGGGGATACAGCCTGGTCTGACTTTAAATCGGGTTTAAAAGTTCACACAGGCACCCCTCCTCCCCTCTCAATCTCCTTCCTCTTTCAACTCACCCTTCACTGTGTCACCCTGACCTTGTCAGCTCTCCCTTTCTGCTCAGCCTGCCCTACCCCTCCCTGTCTTCTTATTCTTCTCCTCCTCCCTCATTTTGGCTGTATCCCTCATTATCCTTCTTTCGTCCCCTCCCCTTCTTGCTGTAGTGTTTAAATAATGTAGCCCAGCAGTAGGTGCTGGCTTTGACCACTGTAGTCGTGACTGTATCATCCGTCTTGCACCAACACATAATCCACTTGAGATGTCATCCGCATCTTTAACGGTGCCGCCTGGCAGCACCAACACCGACAACTTATCCTCCAGTTCACTGGTTTGGCCCACCGTCAACCTCTACCCCAGCGCCCAGGATGAGGATGATGGTCAGAAAAACTGGGGTTCAGGGGCTAAGCGTGGCCGCCTGGGCCGTGCCCCAGGAGCAGGACAGATGGGTCAGCCGTGGGACGTGTTCGAGTCTGGTCAGCGCCTCCTACAGGGCGGACAGGTGGGCAGGGGGTGTTGAGTTGGAGCTCACAGGTGGAGTTGGAAAGAGATGTGGAGCTGGAGAGATGAGGAGGAGCAGTTGGCATTTCTAAAGGTCAAGACCTTCGCTGATTCAGCCAGGGACACAGTGGAAGAGGCAGTACAGGGTGCTACTGTGTGTGTGTGTGTGTGTGTGTGTGTGTGTGTGTGTGTGTGTGTGTGTGTGTGTGTGTGTGTGTGTGTGTGTGTGTGTGTGTGTGTGTGTGTCTGTGTGTGTGTGTATGTGTCTGTGTTTCTAGATTTACAAGGTCCTTAAGTCCTCAAAATGTAGAACAATGAGGAATGTTCTCATTGTTATGCTTTTGAGCTGGATTGTAGATTTAAGAACAGATGCTGTTAATTTAAGTACATCAAAGTTCTCACAAGTATAATGATGCAAATGTGTATGTGTGTGCATGTGTGTGTGTTTGTGTTGAGTGGAGATTGTCTGATCTGTCTGGGCACGCTGCCCACCTCTGTGTGACACACCAGGCCTGACAGGTGTCTCAGGGTCTCTAGCTAAGGAGGGAGGATGAGCTGGCAGTATGCACACACAGATTTTACAGATTTGCACCAGGAAACACAACCACGAACATAAGGCTTCAGCAGACATCCAGACATAAACATATATTCAAAAAACACATGCACTAACAAATCCAGATACACATCCAGACACATACACAGCAGATGGCATGACACCGGCAAACATTTGACATTCTTCAGCGTGTCGCCTCTGCATCTTCAGGTGAGGGAGGAAGTCAGGGAGGGAAGAGCGTCTTGACCTGTGTGTCTCCACATCTCTCCCTCAGCGCTGACTCTTTTCTTGATAGAAAATAGTGAATGTATGATGGTTAATTCACAGTGAAGATGCCACAGTGAAGTCATATAAGACGCTGCTAACAAGTTCCTTGTTTAAATGAACCATTCTGAACATGCTTGATGTGAACTTGTCCTTGAAATCTGAGAGTGACTGAAGCTGAAGACTGTCTTTGTGTCTCTGTGCAGGCTCACCTGGTGGCAGCCTTCGAGAAGAGCCTGAGTAACATGACCTGCCGCCTGCAGAGCCTCACCATGACTGCGGAACAAAAGGTACAAGAGCTTAGTCCTGAATGCTGAAATGTACTGCATATGAACTCCATGGCGAAGGGATTACAGGGAGGAGAAATGATTAGAAACAGGCAACCATTTGACACTGGAATAGTGCAGCTGAAAGTAACAATGAGGAGGTCGGTGGTTCTGGATTAATGGATATTTTTATCTGTAAGGTTCAGTTCCTGACTCATGTGAAAGGTTTCCTACTGACATTTCCATTTTCACACACGTTTTTTTTCTGATTAAAGTTTTAGTTCATGAATATATCTCTAACTTTACTCCTAACTTTAACCAAAGTTGTTTGACTTGCTTAAATTGCCAATCTTTTTGCTTTACAGGCAGGTAAAAGTGTCCATAGTTGCACGAGCATGCAATGGTTCAGCATATACCATGAACCTAAACCCTAAAAAATTAAAACCCTGAGAATTCTTCCACATTTGTCAACTCCGAGTCCTATTTTTCTATATTTTCTTACAAGTCTTTTACTGACAGGAGGTTTCAGAAGAGCTCGGCACTGAAGTGCTGATCACATAGCAGCAGCAATATGTTCAACGATATATCCCTACCCCAAATTATGAATGCTTCCCTCTGTTCACACATCTACACACACACACAGAATGCTGACAAGCCTTGGCAGCTTCTTAATCCTCTATAAATTAAAGCAGACTGGGATCTGGTGGGATGTCTTTGTTAAACAACTTTTAATTAAAGAAGAAACCCTATCTGCAGCCCTCAGTGGGTTTTCGGGCAAGGCAGAATAGGAGACTCCCTCTATCTGATCGTGTTGGTTCAACAGAGGAGAGCTTTTTTCATTCTGAGCAGGTGGTGCCGGGGTTGGGGCAAATCCCCCGGGGGACTCCTATCTTCTTCAAAATAACCCACCCTTCATTTTTCTCTGTCATTCCCTCCCGCTGGTTGCACTCTCATTGCCAAATTTAAGAATTTGTTTCCAGTGACGCTGCTCTTCTGTTGATTCCACACATTTGGCCAAAAGAAGAGCAGTTTTTTTTGGTGTGTCATTCTCAGTTAAAAAACTCACTCTCTCTTTCCAGGAGTCTGAATTGGTTGAGCTGAGGGAGACGATAGAAACGCTGAAGACCCAGAACACCGATGCCCAGACTGCCATCCAGGTGGCGCTCAATGGCCCGGACCACTTACACAAAGGTACTGTGGAACCAGCAGGGGGTGTTGGACCAAACTCAAATGATCTGATTCTGTTCCATGACTTGATGCATTTTTAGCCTGATTGGTCCCTGGGGGAATTGAGCCCCCTCGTACTTGAATTGTTTGTGCTGCATAGGTCAGTTTTTGAAAAGCCTTAATTAGCAATGGAAATGACCTGAATCAGATGTGTAATCAATTTTGTGATATGACTTTTTCAAGTATTCAGTCTCCTCATCGCTGCTTATTCAAGCTGAGCTGACTCCACAGAGCAGTAACATTACACTAAAGTATTCACTGTTAAAACTTACAGGAAGGGGTGCCCATTAGCTAAGATATTAGAGCGGGCGTCCCATGTACAGAGGCTTAGTCCTCGCTGCAGAGACCATCCTAGCCTTGGGCCCTTTGCTGCATGTCACCCACGCACTCTCAACCTGTTCCCTGTCATCTCTGAAGCTGTCCTATCAAAAAAGCCATACAAAGTGTATTTACATTGAGTGGATGGTCGCTGGTTTCGTTTCCCCTGGTCACTTTGGGCAAAATACTGAACACCAAAGCGCTCTTGATGTGCTGGTTGGCGGCACTTTGCATGGTATCCACCGCCATCAGTGTATGAATGTGTATATGACTTACTGCAAGTCGCTTTGGACAAAAGCGTCTGCTAAATGCCCTAAATGTAAATGAAAATAAATGTGTAGATTTTTGTATTTCATTATATTTTATTGATCTAAAGCTGGGAAATGCTTATGTCACAGCAGCAGGATATACACATTAAATATACATATCAACACTAGCAGAGAGATAGAGTTAAGTTTTATTTGTAAAACACAGGCTGGCTTCTATTTTGAAGTAGCCACAGGAAGTACACCACATTTATTTCACTGTCATTAGCAATCATTCATTAAAAATGTGCGTGGAAAACTACTCATCATTAAAAGAAAGTGAGACTGTCTTGCTGTGCTGTATTTCTGACTATCTCAACAAGTGTCACCGTGACACCACCGAAACATTTTGGTAGAGCCGTCAGCCCTGTAGGTCTTTCTCGTCTTTTCAGTGCTTTAAGGAAGATAATGTCTGTCGTTTCCAGACCTGCGGATTAGACGGCAGCACTCGTCAGAAAGTATGTCCAGTATCAACAGTGCAGCCAGTCACTCCAGCATGGGGAGTCTGGGCAAGGACGCTGAGGACAAAAAGAAGAAGAAGAAGAGCTGGGTGAGTGGAGAAACTAAAGAAACTGCCGGCATCCTAAGATAAACACTGCAAAGAAAGATTGGAACAGATATACAACTGGTCTTCTGCACAAAATGCCAGAAAATCTAAACGGCAATCTGCCGGTCCCTCCCACGATTATGCAACTCAGGTTTCTTCATTTCAGACCTATCCATCTGGTTGTAGCAGACATCAGAAGCCTTTAGAGTTTTACATTTAGTTTTCTAGTCATTGTTTAGGAGATGGATTTGGTGATGAAAGCCTTTTATTTCAAAAACATATGAATTTTTCAGTAGCCGTAAAGCTAGTTTGAATATATTCTGTATGCCTGTATTTAGAGATTAAATTTCTTCTTTACGTAGATAAAGGCATTTCCATGGATTAATGAAATAAAGCTTATTGTACTGTTGCACCCAGTGAAAGTGCTTCAAAAGCAGCTAAATGCCTCAAAAGTAAAGGTAGAATGTGTTGGATATTATAACTGCCTCTAGCTTTTTGAATACAGTTTTAATACTTTGATTTGTATTTCCATTTTTCTTTCTTCTTTCATCCTTTTGGTGATTGGTGTTAATGTGGGTGTTTGTGTAACTGTGCACAACTGGTCCAGCTTCAAACCAGTACTTACTTTCTTACTGTAAGTGTTGTTTGTGCCTGAAGTTGGAGGCAGAGCATGTTGGGACTCCCACAGGTCATCTGCACAACTCCTAAAACCCCCAATCATGTCTTGCTCAACACTATCAAACCCCTGTTGCTTGGTTACAGTGCTGAGAAGGTGTGAGCTGTGAGGCTGAGATACCATCCAGCCGAGAGTGCGACCAGAGAGTCAACTACCCTGCAATTATAGCTTGAGACACACTTCAGATTCGTTCACAACAGCATGTAAATTAGCTTGGAAAAAAGAAAAGTGGCCACTAACATCATCGATGCTGGAGTTCAACTTAAAACCAGAGCAACCGCTGTCCAGAGGTTAGAGAAGTGCTGGTTGAATCTCTGTTCCAAGTGGAAAAGTCTGGACGGAAGAGAAACACTCTCACTTCCCTCAATATCGACTGTTAAAGTACTTTTGAGGACACTTAATCGCTCAGATACTCAACTGGACTTGGCCAAGTTTGAAAGTCTAAGATGCATCTTTATTTCCCAAAGAGTTCATTTTTAACTTCTGTTTCCTTTTGGGAAAACATGATTTATTTGATGGCTAAAGTGTCCAAGATGTACTTGCAACTGATTCAGGGATGCAGTAGAGCCTCGTACATTTGCTTTATGCAATGCCGATCTCCTATTTCCATTTCTACCAGGGACTGTGTTCACAAATACCCACAAATCAGAACAACAAAGCCAAAATATCTAAAAATGCAATACACAACCACAGCGCTCACTCTCTTCTCTCTGATTTCACTGTTCTCTGCTTCGCTGTGCAATAGCAGCTCAGTGTCCCTGGCTGGAGAGCTGTTATTTGCTGCAGCCCCCTGAGTCAGACAGATGACATATTAGAAGTTCCGTCCCCGCCAAAGAACACAGAGCCAGAGCCAGTTTTCAGTCTCTGCTGCAATGCAAAACTCCTGCCCTTGAAATGCATGCTAACAGCTAAAAAGTTCACCACTGAGAGTGACACCCTAGTCTGCTATGTTAAGTGAGACCCCCAAAAAATTCAAGTCAGGCTCATGAATACAAATCAATCCCTTATTTAAGCAGTAATTAATTATTCATTTGCATAAATTGTGCCTCAGTGCATGCATGGATGGAGATGCAGATAGAGTTGAGCTGAGGTAACTGAGGAGTAAGTGAAGAGTGGGCAGAAAAGCCGCAGATCATGCTAACAGAGTGGCAGCAGGGGGCGTCAATAAGGCTGGGACTTTGTGCCAGCAAGCATCTGACCTGCTGAAGTAGCTTTAAAGGATCAATTTGTAAGATATGGCCAAAATTGTAATCATTTAGATGATGAACATCAGTTGTAAAGAAACAACAGTGTTGATGTTCAAATATGTCTATGTGTTATGTTGCTTCTAATGAAGTTAGCACGCTAACCAGCTCGTCCTCGTCCGTCCTGTCTCGTAATAGCATTTTGTACCAGCAACAGTCTGATAACCTCTCTGTATTCAGCTGGGAGATGTATGTGAGTTCACTACTCATTCTAATAAATAAACAAACAGAAAAAATGTCAAGAAAATACAATGAAAATGAAACTACACCACTCTGGTTTGGTCCAAATAAATCGGAGCTGCTGTAAATCACCTCCTTATTGTATCCCTGTTTTCAAACTGGCATCTGTCGACCTCAGAGGCTGTGTTCAGTCCCAGTCTTGTATCAAGCCATGGTCACTGGGAGGCCAGTTGACTGAGCCTGGTTGCCACTTAGCTTCATGGCTAACTGAGCTACTTGCTAACGGCAGCTAATCGCTACAGCTAAAGATAGCAACATCAAAGAGTAGCAAGTCCAGTGCAGTGAGCAGAAGAAAGCGGTTACACTGCTCCCTATAGTTTTGAAGCTATTCTGGCCATTTATTTCAAAATATATCATTAAATAGGATAGGGACTGAAGACTTTCCATTGATACCTCAACATTTAACACTAACATTACATGAGTGGTCGTGTATGTGGGCCGTATGAATCTGTATGAACGATTTATGTTGTAAATTCCATCCTTTCCCAGAATACATTAGGCGGGTTAACTGTTTGAATGTATTTACTGTAATTTATTTATATATATCGCGTTTGTGTATTTTGTTTAGCATGTTGAGAGCCCTATTGATTTTATCCAGAATCTTGTAGTACATACTTTTTACTGTCTATGCTTGTTTGGTGCTGTAAACTGTGCTTACACTGTAGGTCTTGCAAACAAAATGCACTTTAAAACAGTACCAAAATAATTTTTTTGCCAAACTCAAACTGTAATTCATTTACATGAAGTACCAACCAAACTGGCTTTGTTTTGCAAAAAATCTACAATTCTGAATTCACATATGACAGAAAATGTCATTGTAGGAAATATTAGTCTATATGTCTAATATGTCATGAGCAAAGGGGAAAATCTACTTTCACAGGATTGATGCTGAAATCTCATGGACTCATTCTCAACTTTTTCTTGCCTTTCATATCAGCTACAATGTAAAATTGATGAGTACAGCATGTCCCCCTACTTTTAAAAAACTTGTAATATGCCTCCCTGTCATGCCACGAAGCATTTAGGAAAAGCAGTCATCAGTTGACAATACATATACATATATATATTGTAAACATAATCATAATAGCAATCTCTGTTGTCGCTATCTGCGCAAAAAACATAACTGTATCAGACACATTTTGCAGCTTTTAGCTCCAATCAATCATCATGAGCAGGAGTGTGTGTTTGTGTGGCTTAACGCTGGGTGTGTTCTGCGTCTTCAGGTGGCTGATTCCATCCCAGCTCAGGTCAGTGGCTCCCAGAGTGTCTTCTGTATGTGTGCTGTGGTTGTCCCCCCCGGCGCTCCCTTATTCGTTCCTCTTTCTTTCCTCTCTCAGAGCAACCTCTTCTATTCCTTTTCTGGAAACATCGGCATGGATAGGGCAACCCTCCCCTCCCCTGCCCTCTTGTTCCTTCCTCCTCCTCCCTTGTTCATTTTGATTGCCTGTTCAGCCTTATTTTTTAGGGTCATTAAAAAGCCTCATCACCTGTTCTCGCTTTCATTTCCATCTCTACTTACGGCCTTGCTTTTTGCCTCCCTCTCTACCCTAAACCAGACAGTGACCATTGCTTGGAAACAGCACGGCGTGACTTCCTGATCTGGCAGGATGTGATGTCACCAGAGCTGACATGTTGTGACTGTTGAGTTAGGTGGGTGGCGATATTGACGCCTTTGGCCTTGTTTGTTTTTGTGTTGTTTTACAGTTACGCAGCTCCTTCAAGCAGGCGTTCAGCAAGAAGAAAACCAAATCCCAGTCGGCCCATGACGAGATGGAGGAGATGACCGACTCGCTGCCATCCTCGCCCAAGCTGCAGCACGACAACAGGCAAGGCAGCATCGCCACGCTGCGCTCTTCGCCTTCCACCACAGAGTGAGTTTTACGTGTGCTTCCACTCTTACATTCACATATACACAGGTAATTCCCTCCCCTTGTACATACACTGAAAAACATGTACAGTTAGCTGTTTTGTTCCTTCTTCTGCTTTATGTCTAAATTCTTTTCACTGTTATGTTTTTCTTTTGTTCAAAAATATCCTTTAATCCTCACCTCACTGTTCTTTAACCTCTTCTCCCGACCTCCCTTCATCCTTTTCTTTAATGTCTCCCCACCTGCTATAGCAAGTGTGTTTGCGATAGCAAGTCCTCCCCCATTTGGACGCCAAAGAAAAAGCAAAACGGCCACATGGTCTACAAGCACAGATCTCGGTAACAGGCACTGTGTGGCATGCTCCCAGGGAGTGTGTGTGCAGTGGGGTGTGTTGGTGTGACTTTCTTCTGCATCCTAATGCCATAATTAGCTCAGCATGTCGAAGGTTGGTTCACCAACTGGACCATGACCTCTGAAGTGATGTAGCAGTAGGTTGATTAAAGGAAAGAAAAAGAAGTACTGATTTTCTGACTCATACTTCTGACTCTGACGTATTGTCACTTCTAAAGGAATGACACGTGGCCTTTTTTGCCAACAAGCATGCACGTACTGTACACATCTGCTGAGCCGCGTGGCAGCTGGTGAGATCTTTTTTTAAGATGGCATTACTCAGGGGCATGTGGACATGAATGTCACACAGTGAACTTCATGGGTGTGACAGATTCTTGTGCAAAATAGCATAGCATCTAACTGTAGTTGTTGTGATCCCTGCCTAATATTGGGAAAATAACTAAATCACAACAATGTAACTGCTTCCCCAGCACCTTCTGTATATTTCAAGCTAAAGGAGGTTTTCAATATAACTGCAACTTTTATACTTTAGTTGTTCATTATGGGATTTGATCCTCAGATTGCTCGGCTGGAAAAATAATGAAAAATTGAAAATGGGAAGGATTCGCTATCCCAAATGTCCCAGTTCCTCATTCACTTCCATGTTGTACCTGCCTCTGCAGTTCATATCACTGACTCCAGTTCCCTCTTAACTTCAGCTCTGTTTCCTTTAAGTGTGTGTTATTTCGCTCTAGCGTGTGTGAGTGTTTGGCATAACCCTCGAGGTGACCCCCTCCTCCTCCCTCTGTGTAATCCCGGTTGCAGGCTGTGCGAATGCACCGAAGCAGAGGCTGAAATCGTCCTCCAGCTGAAGAACGAGCTGAGGGAGAAGGAGCTCAAGTTGACAGACATCCGCCTGGAGGCGCTTAGCTCCGCCCACCACCTGGACCAGATCCGAGAGGCCATGAACCGCATGCAGGTGAGATCACACTCTGCGGCTAAATGCAGGCCAAGTTTGTGCTGACTGACCAGTGGGCATCTATTTATGTTTGACACAGGTGCAGAAAAACAAAAACGTGCAGAATTGGAGATCATGGTAGTGAAGAACTCACACTAAAATATCACATTTAGATTGTCTTTAGTTCTGTTTGCCAAACATAAGTTATGTCTTTGCCATCAGTTATGTTTACCCTTCTTGTATCTCATAGAGAGACAAGTACTTTTGGTTGTGATTCAGACAGGCAAACTGTCACTGTGTCTGTCCAGTTTATTTGGACTAAGGTGCTGTGTTTCTCCCTAAAGGCACTGGAGCCTGACAGCTACCAGTTGTGAAGTTAACAATGCATTTAGTGGATGGCTGACAGGGCACCAGCGGGGCACCAGGAGGGCTGAAGGCAAACTAGCTGATTATACTGTATGTGTGTATGTGTAAATACAAACACACACACTAACACAGAGCCACTTATACGTACTTCATCTTTTCACCAAAGTGTTGCAAGTAGTTCATGATAATGTTAGCCCTTCATTGTCTCCAGGTGGTCAAGAACACCTGACAGCCCCTTTTACACCCATAAGTTGAAAAACTTAAAACTACTGTTCCCAGTCACCTCTAAACTGAGCAAAGATAGTTCAGTGTCACACTCCAAAATGAATAACCCAGCAGCTACTTAGTTTATCTTAGCTTTGCTTTGCTTTGTGGAAAGTCAGCGAGACACGCTGAATCAGAAGGTAACAAAATCCTCTGATGCGCACCAATAACCATTTTATTGCTCTTTGTTTAAACTGTGCAAGAATCTGTTGTAAAATGACAACAACAACTGCACTTCCCTCCTCCCTATTTTTCTGCTTGCTCTGAATGAGGTCTTACAGTAATTAGGGGAGGTTGATTAAGAGGATGTGAGTCTCTGTATTGTTTGTCTATGATAAAGACGTACCTGGTGGGTAACGTTACCTAAATCCAAGTGCTCCAGTATACTTCAGACCTTATTTCTGAAGCCTTACCTGGAATAATTTCCCTGATTTTTTGCTGGACCAGTAACAGTGTAATATAATGTCATTTTTTCACCTTGTACAGGTTAAACATCAAATAATTATTGTGTTAATCTGTGTTGAAGTTTGCTTAGTTAAAGAGCGAGGAGGTGTATTTTTTAACTATGGACAGAAGCAGGCTAGCTGTTTCCCCCTCTTTTCTGATTCAAGCTAAGCAAACCGGCTGCTGTTCCAGCAACAAATGTACCTTTCAAACTTCATTGTGGTTTCAACCTTCTCATCTAATTGTCAGCAAGAAATTTAATAAGTATTTCCCAAAATATCAACTATTCCTTAAAGGTCCAGTGCATAGGACTTATTGGCATCAAGCAGTGAAGTTGCAAGTTGCAACCAACTGAACACCCTTCGTCCCACCCTCCTTTATCGCCAAAAACAGGAAAGACCCTCTTTAGATCCAGTGTTTGGTTTGACCATTCTGGCTTATCTTTGAATCATGGGGGCTCCAACATGGTGGACTCAACGGAAAAGAATCCGCTCCGTCTGTTGGCTAATTCTACTATTCTGATATACACATTAAAACATAATCATGAAAATGGCAGAATACCGGCCCCTGTGACTTGCCAGCTAGCTTTCTTACTATCACAAAGCACACTGAGCTGTGTCACCTCCAGAAGTGGCAACTAATAAACTACTTTCAGTGTCTCTTTCTTAAAGTCAAGGTGAACACGCTTCAGGAAGGTCGAATGAAATTGTTTAATTGCCCATGAGGCCGAATAAAAAAAGAGAGGAAATAAAGTTTTCTCTCTTCAAATACACATATTAGATTTATTCATATAATTCCTATTCATGTATTGCAATGAGATGCCACCCATCAATTCAAAGAATAATGTTCAGAGGTGCCGAATCATTTCCTATTCTTAAAAGAGGTACACGTTCAAAGAACACCACCACAAATGTCCCCGTTGAGTGGGTCTTTGTAGATTTGGATTGCCTTGTCTGTAGAAGCCTATAGTCCCCGTTCAGATCTGGGTATCATGTTAGGCTCCTTATCTGAGGCTTACAATTCAGTTCAAAGAGAGCCTTGAAGATCAAAATCCTGCTCACAGCCCATAACTCCAGTAACACTGATTGAGAATAACAACAGTGACCAGCGGAAATGTAGGAAAATGACCATCAGACTATTACTTAGTCTTTTTCTTTCTTTTGTCATTCTACAGAACGAGATTGAGGCTCTGAAAGCGGAGAACGATCGTCTCAAGTCCAGCGGTAACGCCACACCAACAGCTACACCCATCAAGACGGCCCGGCCGCCCTCCGAGACCTCCAGCACGTCCTCTTCCTCCTCGCGTCAGTCTTTGGGGCTGTCGCTCAATAACCTCAACATCACAGACACCATCATGTCAGGTCAGTTCAGTGTCAGCTCTGGTGTCTGCAGCAGCACGTTGGTCTGAAGTGTCTGTCTAGCAGTAAGTGTGGGAGTGGTGGAAGCGAGTGAAATAGACATAGTGCCGTGAGAAACTAAAAATAATACATCCCTGAATGCTTTTACCAGCCAATCAGGGCTGAGCGTTCAACAAAATACCCCAGAAACATTTTCTTGTTTTGAGACAAGTTGTTTTTTCTTTCAAAGCTGTTGGCAGGTGCATTCAGCTAATACGAATTAAACCTCAGAGTGTGCCATTGTAAGTGGCATGTTCTTATGTCTCGTTAAGCAGGAGGACGTATTTTATGGTCCGCAGCAACTCTCAGGGCAGAAGTTTTTTTCTGTGGCATCGGGTTGGATTAGCTCTCTCTATACTTGCCTCAATAAATGTGAGAGAATTGTGTTTGCCGAGAGAAATGATCCGGAGGAGCCGCATGAAATTACGAAATAGCTGCTCTCTCTGCAGCGAAGGCTCACAACACAGCAGGAGCCTGTTACACACACACACGCACACACGCACACACACACACGAACACGCTGGAAGTCTCTCCAGGCCTGCTCCGTTTGAGAAGTCAAAGAGTTCCGTCCCTCTCACTTGTCCTGTAATTAACATAGAAGGCACAACTCTCTCCGAGGACTCGGGCCCTCATTAATTGATGGAGGGATGAGCCGAGAGCAGTGACGCGTGGGAAGACGAGTGGGCCAACGGGCCGTTATCACCCCAACACAGAGCCCTCAGCTAAGGGGAGCCAGCCGAATACAAAGTACCCCCTACCCTCTCCAAAATGGAGTCTGGGACAAAAGAGAATGAAAAGAGACTTGTGGTGGGAGTTATCAAAGGTTAAAGGTGGCAGGAAGCTGACAAATAAGACAAACTTGCACAAAATAGACACACAGCTGCAGACGAACTGGAGCGAGCTCTACATGCTGCAGTTTTGTGAAGCTTGTTGTTTAGTAGTGGCTCATAATTTAAGCTGCTATAATCATTATTTGTGGATAGATCATATATTGTACTTGCATATGAAAAGTTTGAATCATTGTAGCAAACCCACACAGAATTTTTCACCTGACACCGCAGTTGCCCTCATCACCTGAGAGTTGTCTTCTTTCTTCTTTCGTTGCATCTTTCAACTCTTTGTTTTGGTTTTGCCGTCAGCAACTTTTTACCTTTTCAGTACACTCTCACCACTCTTACCATGCTGTTTTTTGCAGAAAGAAGCGACATCTTGACTTATTCATCTAAAAAGTCTTTGTCTCTCTCTCCCTCAGATTGTACTGTATTTAATTTCCGAACACACACCCAGTCTTACATTACCATTCTGAGCACTCACTATGAAAACATTGATTCAATGTAAAACTCATTATCACATGAAAGAAACCCATTAGCTATCCTTTACTTTGGGGTCTGTTTGTCCATTTCCAGCTCTAATTTGCCAGCAGGCAGAGTTTGTTTGTAATGAATCAAATCTCTGACAGATTAAAGCTAGTTGTGTTTCCTGACAAAGTTTTGCTTTCAGATATTCTGCTAGACGACAGCTACGAGGGCAACCTACGCAAAGAGGGCCGGAGTGTGCGGATAGTGGTTACCATCAGCAGTGGGCCAAAAACAACCAAGGTTAGTGCAAGATGATGTCCCATTATTTCTCTTTTTCTCCTGGTAAAACCACTTTAATCGTGTTTGTTCTGACTGCTGTTTTTTAAATGAACTTGTTTGACATCTCTTCAGGGTATACAAACCCAGGATTACCTGATTGGGTCTATAGGTGTGAGTGGGAAAACCAAATGGGATGTCCTGGACGGAGTCATCCGACGCCTCTTCAAGGTAAACAGACCGTTGCTCACAAGTTCTTGTCAGTTATTCAGGCACATAATAGGTTGTTTTTTTATCATAGCAGGAAAACCACAGGTGCAAATTAGATGGTGGTTCCAGTCCATTTAGATTTGTTAAGAAGTCGAAATAAGCTATGAGAAATGTTTGTTAAAATATATTATTATGGTTGAATCGTCAAAGTACAGGAAAACACACAAAAATATAAGAATTAAAGTGCAACTGCACCAACTTTGCACATTAAAGTGTGTTTACAGATCTAGGGGAGTTCTGCTGCATACTGATAGCCTTTTGTGTCTCCAGAGGAAGCTGGTCGTAATCAGATAAATTGCCTACAGTGATGTCACTCATTGACTAAGTTGCATTGTGGGTAATGTAGGCACAATGTTTAAACAGCTCATAAACAAATGACAAAATCCACACAGCAGAACCAGAGATATCACCTTTTTTTTCTTCTTCCTTTTCAAAACCTTGTGTCCAAATGACCCACAATGCAACTTGAATGACATTGCTTCTTCATCATTGTTTCTGAATGAATCACTGGAGGCAATTTGTTGGATTACATGCAGCTTCCTCTGGAGCCATAAAAAGGCTTTTCTTTTTACATATGCAGTAGTTCTCCCCAAGTAAATACACTTTAATAAGTGGGGTTTCCCTATTTTGTAGCACATTTTAATGACAAGGAAAACAAATGCTACCAAGCAACTACAATTAAAAGGCACTGAGACTGAATCAATTGTTTGCATTTGTCTAGTTTTAATTACATCAAATGCTGTACGCTGCTGAATTGAAAAAGTCAGTCTCAAATTAAAAAGAAACAACAGGGGAATGAATGCACTGTCATTACAAACACTGTATCCACAGAGCCACACTGGCTTGTATTTATTAAAGACATTGTATTCCACTTGAGTGCCTGGATTTAGATTCTGTATGACATCCTACACATGGAGGAAGACAGACTTTTTCATCTTTGAAATTAGTTGAATCATCTGAAGTTAAATCAGCTCGATGTGTGACAGGTGCGTCGGAGGAAGCCACAATAAAAACCTCCTGCACACTGCTTCCAATACTGCCTGTATATTCATTTATTTACAATGCTTTGGTAAGCTCAACTTTAATCAGGTATGTTAAATCATAGAAAACAGCATCGACTTTGTGTGTAAATGGTTTTGTGTCTGTCATATTGTGTAAGATTCACAGACACACGGCTCCACTGTCAGTTAGAAAATATGTGCAAGAATCCCAGTCTACATTTAGCACAATCAATAGTGCGATTCTTCAACACCCTCTCAACCCCTCCCTCCCTGCAGGAGTATGTGTTTCGGGTGGACCCTCTGACCAGTCTGGGTCTCAGCTCAGACAGCATTGTCTGCTACAGGATGGGCGAGGTGGTCCGCTCCCACGCCTCCGAAGTGCCTGAGCTGCTGCCCTGTGGTTACCTGGTGGGCGACAACAACATGATCAAGGTCAACCTCAAAGGTATGGCTGCGAGGAAACATGGAGTTTCTATTTCAGTATTACAGTTGGGATTCTCAGGTAAAATCTTTTGTAGTAATTCGTATTGAACTAGATACATTTTATTCCATTCTTTCCCTACTCTCTTCCCCTCCTCTTTCTAGGTGTGAAGGAGAACAGTATTGACAGTCTGGTGTTTGACACGTTGATCCCAAAACCCATTATCCAGCGGTACCTCAACCTGCTGATGGAGCATCGTCGGATCATCCTCTCAGGACCCAGCGGCACCGGCAAGTCCTTCCTGGCTGCCAAGCTGGCAGAGTACATCATTTCCCAGATGGGGCAGGAAGTGACAGAGCACAACGTGGCCAGCTTCAACGTGGACCAGAATTCCAGCAAGGTGGGATCAAGAGGGATTCGGACATGGCAGTTTGGGATGTTGGGTTTGTTGTGGAGGCGATTCTTCTTTGGTTTGTTCACTCTCACCCAGTTGGCTTTTTCTGGAGTACTTTAGTGTCTTCCTGCATTCCCCAGAATGCAACAACCCAGAGGAGAGCAATGTGTGCATCAATTACTAAACATATTTAGTTTATTTTCATTGGCCAACCTTTGTTTGTTTGTTTCCTGTGATCCCAAAAAGCAGTTTTTCATTGAGATAAGGAGCATTTATTGGTTGTTGAATTGGAAGTGGTTTTGGATTGATCACTGACTGCCTGGAGGTCTGACAGCATTTTACAATTAATTAGTTAATTAATTTATTTACCTTTTTTTTGAGAGAGACACACATTGATATAGGGTCATAAAATAATATTAACTTAGTAAGAAAGATAAAGATGTGTGTGTATTGTTTTTTCTGGTTTCTCACCGTGCCTGTTTTTACATTTCTGCCCGTTAGAAAACAGAAGTTGATGACCCCTGGTCTATATTCTGCTTCTATATTCTGAGTGTGTGTAAATTGGTCTCTCTGCTTCCTTTACGCTCCCTGTATGATTACTGAATGCTGCTACAAAATTGTAGCTCTTTACTTTTGGATTCTGACTAGCTGACTCTACAAGCTGGCATTTTACTCCGATGCTTTTGATCATCCCTCAGCAAAAGAAAAAGAAGAAAGAAAAAACTATACTAGCATTTGAATCCTGGGCCTCAGAATGTGACATGCATCTCCAGTCGATTTTGTTTTTATGTTAAAACATTTAAACATTTAAATATTAACCGGTTGTAGTTTGTCCAAAGGGAGAAAAAAAGGCTGAGCAGGAGTGAGCGTACACATTTTCAAGCATTACATGTCAAAGGTTGGCTGTGAAACATGTCTTTCATTTGTATTCAGACTGCATTTATTGCATTTAAACTACAGTTTAAAATGAATAAAAAGGGAGTATAGTTGGGAGATTATATTGCTGCCTGCCTGTAAACTATTTTACCTTTGGAATATTGCATCCAAATGTAAACCTGCTGATGCTTTCCTCCCCAGGACCTGCGTCAGTACCTGTCCAACCTGGCAGAACAGTGCAACTCTGAGGAGACAGACACAGAGCTCCCCACTGTGGTCATCCTGGACAACCTCCACCATATCGGCTCCCTCAGTGACATATTCAATGGCTTCCTCAACTGCAAGTACCACAAATGGTGAGTCACAATTACAATGTAGTGAAACAAATCAATACATTCCTAACTATCTCAGATATCGTACAGTAGCAGCTGCTCAGTTATTTAGTTATTCACTCAGTTGTTGAAGCAGCTCAGTTACTCAGTGACTGGGAATCATTATGATGTGTTTGTCTCTATGCAGCCCTTATGTGATTGGGACCATGAACCAGGGAGTGTCCACCTCTCCTAACCTTGAGCTACACCACAACTTCAGGTTTGTGACAGACACTTTGATTTATACAGGATTGTCTCTGTCTGAACTGTTGGCACTGTCTATGAAAGTATAATATACATTGTAATACAGCAGTGTTGTGGATTTAAAATATGCATCATATTATGTTATATTGTTTGTAATGTGTTCAAATGATGTTGGTTCCACAGAGAAATTACTTTTATTTGTTTTGCATCATCTCACCTGCCAGACAGTGTGTTTGATTTGAGTTCTGTGTCACCATGTTATTTCTCACAGATTGTAAACTAAAGGGATTCCTCCACAGGGAGGGCTATAATTACTTCTTTTGTATAATTAGCCTCGTTAAATGAAAATGAATCGACTATAATGCATGTTCTGAGTGAAGATCATTTCTGCTTGGCATGTTTGACTAGCTGATGATTTGGCAAATATAAAGTCATTAGGGAAAGCTCATCATGAGCCAGACATTAATTTAATATGACTATGAAAACTGGTTGTTGTGATGGTAGAAATGCCTGAAACGGCCTCATCATCTGTAACATGAGCTGCTTTGATAAGAAATCTGGTTTAACATTGAGCTGATTTATCAGGTCCTCCACTTCTGTTTTTACCACTGATCATCTGTCCCTGTGTAGGTGGGTTCTGTGCACCAACCACACTGAGCCGGTCAAAGGTTTCCTGGGCCGTTTCTTGCGGCGGAAGCTGATAGAGACAGAGATCGATAAGAACATGCGCAGCAATGACCTGATTAAGATCATCGACTGGATCCCCAAGACATGGCAGCACCTCAACGGCTTCCTAGAGGCACACAGCTCCTCCGATGTCACCATAGGTCAGTCTCACACTAGCACACACACACCCACTGTCTGCCTACTGAACACATCAATATTGAGTCTTTGATTATGTGTGAGTGAAACATTTAGTCAATAAAGTGATCGGGTAAGCCTGTTGAATACTCTTGCCTCCACTCTTATGCAACAAGTGCGTTGCAACACGTGTGTCGTCTATCTAATACTCATCATCTTGGCTCTTTTGTGCCTACAGGCCCCCGTCTCTTTCTGTCCTGTCCCATGGATGTGGAAGGCTCTCGGGTTTGGTTCACTGACCTGTGGAACTACTCCCTGGTGCCCTACCTGCTGGAGGCTGTCAGGGAAGGGCTTCAGGTACGTTCTAGCTATTTTTTTGTGACTTTAATTGCTCTTTTGTTCAGTTACAGAGTCAGTAACAGCAGTAACAGTCACTAGTACTGTCACAGATTTCTGTTTGCAACTATTCTTGACACCCAGGACAAAAGTTATTTATGTTTCTATTAATATACTGCTTCATAATTCTATTCCACTACATTTCAGAAAGTAATACTGTAATTTGTACTCCACTAGATTTATTTAACAGCTGAAGTTATACAAGTCTTCTCAGATAAGGTTTAAAATACAAAACATACGATAATTTAATAAATTATTATACTTGTATATGATTATATTACTATTATTATGTTACAGATTAAAGTTAAACCAGCTAGCCCGGGCCCATACTGTCTCATAATACCACTTTGTATCATAAGAGGCATCAGTCTGATAGTGATGTCAGCTGACACAAGGGATCCAAGGTTGTTGTCCAGGCAGACTTCAGTCAGCTAATAGGGCTACATAGCTGCAGGGATAACTGAAATAATAAGCTAATGGTAGCTAGCTATAGCCAGGGATAGCTAGCAAAGAGTAGCAGTTATTGGTTGCTCTGGTGATATACTGCACCCTGTAGTTTTGTCCATGTTCCGCCATTGCCGGTGTAATGGAGTTCTCTGTCCTGATTGGATAAAGTGGGCAGGGATACCAGAAAGTTTCTTTTGTCTTTTACTGCATGAGCAGGAGCAGGAGAGACACGGGTTTCTGACCACAACAGTGATTACTGTTGGAATATAGAGCTATTTAGTACTTACTTTAATAAGAAAATAATGCTTACAGCAGCTTTAAGCTAATCGGCCATTTTCTTCATGCACCACTGTGACTGGCACAGCTGTTTAAATGACACGAGTCGAGTGATGAAACTGAGAAGATAATGATAATCACCACACTCTGATTTTTATTTCACTCCACACATTTCACTGCCACATCACAAAATGCACATACAGTATATGAATGTATATATAAAATTTAAAGCAGGTGAGCTTGGACTGCTATTAGTCCCTGTCCATAACTCACCACTTAGTGCTGGTTATTGAGTCCATCATTCACGCCTGCTTTCCCTCTCTGACACACCTGCAGCTCTACGGCAAAAGAGCGGCGTGGGAGGATCCATCCAAGTGGGTGAACGACACGTATCCATGGAACGCCGCCTCACTGCAGCAGGAGGGCCAGTCGCTGCTCCAGCTGAGGCCGGAGGACGTGGGATACGACGGCTACAGCTCATCCAAGGAGGGAGCCTCATCCAAGCAGGTGTCTCAGAGCGACACCGAGGGAGACCCACTGGTGAGGAAGACATACGCAAAATGATTCTAGTGATTGTTCTGTCACGTTAAATAGCCTCGAGTGTATGTATAGCATTTGAGACACGCAACAACACAGGAAAACAATGGAAGGACTTGAATATTCAAAGGAACATGAATAAAGATAAATATCTGTTCTCCACATGTGAACTTTGAACCAAACTAAAGTCAATAAATCAATATTACATGGTGCATATTCATGAAGTTATTCAATTCAAGGGTGCTTGTTTCCATAGAAACCTTGGTTGATTCACCTTGGTTTATTCCAAGTCAAAAACACAATAAATATTGTAGATGAGCTAGTAAAGTAGCAAGTTGGTGTTTGCTCCTGAAAACAGGAACACGCGCACACATACACACACACACACACGGGAGGATGAACTATTCAGGGATGGGAGCAAAATAATTAATTTCCATTTGGTGTGTTATTGCAGCCCAAGAGGAATTTAAGGGTAGCCATCCAAACACAATGTGTGTGTGCGGTGTCCGTCCAGGCGAGACCACTTTGAGCGCAGGTGTGCCAGGCCTCATTTTAGGAACACTTAAAGCAATGCGCCAGATGCAGCAGCACTTCTGCATTATTTAGTCCATTAGCTCTGTAGCAGGGATGAGAAGTTCTGCAGTTTCATTGTGGTGATTTACAGCACGGTGTTAAAAGTGCTTCTTACTGCATGTAAAGTATAAAGACTAAGTTTGTGAGCCAGTGGACTCTATAATAGGTGACTGGTGGGTGGTCTACTGACTGGGTTATATTTCACTGATAGAAACAGGATGCTAGGACAGAGGGAACGAGGGGAAATGTAGACATCTGAGAGGCAGCTGGTCCTTTAAGTTATTCATCAAAACAGCAAAGAATACCAACATTAACCTTAATTGATGTAATTACATTCGGAGCTGTTTTGTATTTAAAGGTATATTTTATGACATATCACAGATATTCAATTACGCTATGTTAAATTGTCTATTTTACACAACTGCTATTAAAAGTGAATGACTGATAATTACAAGTTAATGCTGATAAAAGGTCTTTAATTGCATCGCTGCCAGACTTGTTCCTAATGTGCAGGACAGCCTTGGTGCCTTCTCTTCATCTCCTTAAATCCACTCTCAGAAATTAAGGTGTCACTGTCGACCAGGCGCTGCGGCTTGACCAGAATAGTTTGATTTGTTTCCTGTTTTCCAGTTCACAAGTTTTGTGTTCACTTTGGAGCTCTGTATGATCATCGGTTATCATTGTAGTATAGCACGAAGTAACGCTGCCTGTCTCTCTTCTTGTCAGCATAGTTTAGGATGCAGTCGTCTCATTTGAATGAATTTTGGGGGAATTGTCAATGGACAAAACAGCTGGGGGATAGTTGATCCGTAGAGTAGAGTTAAGATGGCCTACAGGATCTGTCTACTTTGTGTCATGTGACTTTTGTCACAAGCCACAGAGAAAATCGAACAATGCGACAAACTTCAAAGGTGCGATATGTGAGAATTGGCCAACTCATACTCATGTCATGTCATTCAAGGAAATAGGCAGCAGATCACACAGAGACTTGTGACGTGTGGGCAAAACAGCATGGTGTACCTGTGGCTGTCATGTGTAATTACCGGAGTGTGAATCTGCACCTTGCACTGAAAAGTTTCATTTTAATTTATTTTTGAATGTTTTGAACTAATATTCTTACATGTTGTAGCTTTAAGTTCAAGTTGATTTTGCGAGTGTTTGAGAGAGAAAAAATGTAACATAGATACAGATAGCATACACATACAATTGGAAAACTTAAAACTGCTTCTAAAACCTAAAAACAGAAGTGATTAGTTACAGTAACAAAATGATGTCTGTGCATCGTCTGATGATGGCATGCATAACGTCTTCTGTTTTCCACCCTCAGTCTGGTACTAAGGTATTTATCTGTGTTTTCTAGATGAACATGCTGCTACGGCTGCAGGAGGCCGCCAACTACTCCAGCACGCAGAGCTGCGACAGCGACAGCACCAGTCACCATGACGACCAGCTGGACTCCTCGCTCGAGTCGGCACTATGAGACCAAGAATCGCGCTGGGAGACGCCGAACACTCAGACCGCCCGGGGCCCTTTGAGCCCCCGTCGCTCGCAGCCTCCGCTGTGGTGCACAGATGTGTGATATATGAAAAGTTTTATCATCCAAAATGGCATACCCACCATTTGAAAGAATACACATTATTTTTACATAACGATGGTGCAATATTAAATCAAATTATTGTATGTTATCAAGAGCCAACTTGGTCCTCAGTGGTCAAAATTATAAACAATCATACAAGTTGGATCTGTTATATTAAATAGTGAGGATTATAATGGAGGTGTAACATTTTAGAATACAACTTTTCATATCAGGGACAGTAGTTCCAGTGAGTTCAAGGAGGCAATCACGTCTGTACTCAGCCATGATGAGCCACAGATCACTCCATTATTCTAACTGTGGGCGTCGATCCCACAAAGTGTCAGAACAAAAGAGAAAGCCGAAAGTTTGACGTGACAAAACTGGATTTTTCTTTTCCTTTTTTAAATCCCAGATGTATCTTCAGATGTTTACAGTGGGTGGCAAGGTTCTATTGTTTATGTCTTTCCTTGTTTACAGAGGTGCTTCTCACACAGACACACACACACACACACACACACACACATACACTCATACAAATGCACTTAAACACAGGCAGCAGGAGGACACTGTCCTTTTAATCAGAGGCTTTAATTGGTTCAAACACCCATGTGACCAACAATCCAGCCAGCCAAAGTGTCCTTGAGCAAGGCACAATTTACACCACCTGGGACCCTGATTCTAACCCCACCTATTGACGGTGGCAAACAGAACAAAACCGTAGTGAGTGTTTTCCGGTGATGTAGCCCCCTCTGGTGGTCACAATGGAGGCTCACAGCTTTTAGAAAACAGATTTTCTCTCCACACGAATGGGATTCATCACAGATCCATTCAGTTTGTGCTTCAGTAATGTCTGACAAAGTCATCAGTCAACTGTTTAACCGAGCTGGTTCCTCACAAGTTACTTTTTTAGAGTGTAGGGCTAAGGGACACTTTTTAGTCTCATTATTTACCACTACATCACCTTATTTGGGTGTCTTTGTCTTATTGTTCAGAAAAGGCAATGAACGCACCAGATGTGTTCCATTTGAGACATTCGCAATGCCTCTACAGCCCCACTAGGATCACACGAATTACATTTTCATGACACGCACTTACGGCTCACAGCCCGTCAGTTTAGCCCCGTGGTGCTGGTCTCCTGCCCTGAGCCTCCTCAGTGTCAGGCACTGCCAAGCCGCTCCTCGCTGCCCTGCATGCCAACAACAAGCACAACGAAAGCGCATTGTCTGTGTGTCATCCAGCCACATTGCTACTGTGAAGGAAAAAAAAATGGTGCCAACGATTCTCTTTGATTTACTGCCAAATGTGCACACACACACTCAATACACTCACAGAGACTTTACACCGCAATGCACAGCTGATCATGGTTGTAAACTTAAGATTAAGTTGCTCTTGGCCTTCCACACTCCACAGCCTGTTGTCACTCCTTAGCTTCGAATGCACCATGAAAGCAGCAGGCAGCGCCCTCTGTCGGTCATCTATCTATTGACCCTTTGCTAAACCCCTCCATTCGATTGACCTAATCATTAGCAACTGTAACTGGGTACAGCATGTCTGTCAAGCTTTTGATTTCTCATATGCTAAAGAGGCGTGGCGTGGAGATGTAGTCTGAGGGATACTCATCATTTATAGAGTTTGGTGGGCGCTGTTTTTGTTGCCCTTTCCAAAACCAAAAACACAAAAGTATGAGAAATAGCAGCCAGACAGAGTTATGTTAAAATTAAATATCACTCCAAGACTGTCCATCTCAGCACAGATGAGACTGAATGATCGTAGAAATGTTACAGGAGCACCAGGCGTCGGTGTGTCCCTACGATCTTCTTGCTCTTCTATGACAACATGTTGCTACTTTGATCATGATGATGACACTATATAGATTAAAAAGGCTACAATATAGTCAAGTATTGAGTGTTTACAGTATATAAATTAGAGAATATTGTAAATGCAAGATAAAATTGACAGAAGAGCCGTAAAAGATCATTCAGTTCAAGCAGACCAGTCTAACATGTTCAGCTAAACAACCCCTCTGCCTCTGCGCTCTCTGCTAATAGGGGACGGTAATTTTGCTAAAAAGAGCATATTTGAGACCCTTGATTATTGTTATAAATGAGTCGGCAGGAAATATTAAAAAGTCGGCCAGAGACTGCATTTCCAACCAACTCATGGAGCTAACTTTAGCTTCATTAGTTGGATAGTTAAAGCTGATCAAATCTGTCAGCAGCTGTTGTCATTTCAACAGACAACCCTGAAGCCGTCAGCTAGAAATGAGAGGCCTGCTTTTGTTAACTTCTGTCTAAAATCAGGCATCTATTGTTTAAAAATGACAGTGGCAGATATGTTATTGTTGAAAATGGGAGGATGGAAAGCTTGACAGCTGTAGCAGTTAACAGTTACTGAGAGAGGGGGGAGGGTTTAGTGAACCGTCAACTGCAAAAAGCTGAGTTCCTGTGAAGTTAACCTGCATGGAGAACAGAGCAGGTGGGGTTTACTGCAACAGAGAAATGCAGAATGTAACAGGAATGCAGCAGACCAACAATTAAAATGATGCGATGGTTTTCACTCCAGCAGATATGAATCAGGCTTCGACACTAACCAATCGACAAATGATCAGTAATATTGAATTGAATGATGCAAGCCGACATTTGATAGTGTAGTCAAGCGTCTCCATGCGGTACCAAACACAACCCAATGTATTTTCAGATGCAAGTGAACCACATCAGCCTCAGAGCTGACTAAGGGAACAATGATCCTGGTGCTTTCTCACTGCCTTAAATCCGCAAAAGTTTGGGAGGCGTCCTCTGCTCCCATTGGCTATAGTGAGAAGATGATGGTGGATGATGATGATGATGATGATGATGATGACGATCTGCTTCCTGCTACATCCGAGAGGCTGCTTGTAGTCATAAAAACAGCTTCTTTCGTTTTGTTTTTTTTCCCCTCTTTTTTATCCCTCTTCCTCCAAACCGCCCTTTCTTGTTTCTGACAGTTAAAAGTATAAAAGAGTTGATGCTGTATTTGAATTTAAAACTGACCAATATTGTAAAAACAGTTTAAAAAAAAGGGGTGGGGTATTTTTTAGTTGTTTTCTCGCCCAGTTGAGCTGGGCTCACTTGAACTGACAGGAGCACAACCAAACTGTTTTGGGTTTTCTAGCCTGAAGAGCATGTTTTGAAGCTTTTTAAAAGGGGGTTGCATTGAGAAGAGACCTTTATCGTTATGTATGCGTGTATTGGACGGAAGCCATTTTGAATTTTGATTGTCCTCTCTTTGTTTAACGAGTGGGTTGGTTTTGCACACTTTGAGGTGGGGGTGGGTTGTAAATACTTAAGTCTTGCACAGTGAATCAAAGATGCATTCTGCCCTGTTGATGTTACAATATGCTTAACCCGCTGAGTAAATTATTGTACTTTGAAAACAGAGAGAAAAAAAAAGAAATGCAAAAACTCAACACGCTGTCAGAAACAGGTGTGTGTCTTGTGGTGATTGGATGTTTTGCCTATGCAGGAGGCATACGGTGTACAGTAAGAAACTGTTTTTTAAACTCACTAAAATCACAGACTCAGAACAAAAAATAGGCACTTTTACAGTTACCCCCCATCCTGCCATAATACTCTCTGAATACTCTCTGGATCCTCTCCGTCTCTAGGAGTGCCTGTTGT
>OMLP01045821.1:27186-40873 GCA_900302685.1 Spondyliosoma cantharus
TCCTTTAGAAGCACTTCCTCTCTGGACATTTTAACCCAACCGCCACGCTAGGCTCGCCAGCTGTTTGAGGCACCGAAGCTGACCTGACACCGTACTGTATACATTTACCAACAACCAACAGGTGCTACTGGTCAGTCAAAACCCACCAGAGACCAAGAAGTCAAGTTGTCATAACCTCAGGACAATCCTATCCTCTACAATCCTACCTGTGTTCAGCTTCATAGGTGTCTCTGCAGCTAAAGCCTCTGATGGCTGCATATATATCTGGCCAACTTGGCCAGCCTTGTGTCTGCAAGGGTATGAACTTGCATGAAAAGCGTGTGGTCACCGTGTAAGAGGTTGCTCTTTTGTTACGGCTACACCCATGTATCAAACCTGAGCGTAGATCAACAACAATTCACCCTCTCGGCTACTCTACACTCCTGTTGTAGGCCATTAGTTCCCGCGTTAGCAGAACGTTAACACCGTTAACAGTGTACACCATAGTCTTGATGATCAACTGGTAATTTTTCACCACTTTACACTTTGCAGTTACATCTCAGTTGAAAACCATAGCATTTACTCTGGTTTGAGAGAAAGTTTTCTTCTTTTTGGGTGAAACATTTGTCCTTAAATGTTTTATATTTTGTACATTTGTATGTAACATATCATGTAAATAGACAGAGACAGTGATTTAACTCATCTGGAGGATTTTGTAGTCTTTGTAAAGCCCTAATAAATGGTATTTGGTGTCACACGAGCAAACAACACGCTGAGCTTTTGTCTTCAATGTGTGTGTGTGTGTGTGTGTGTGTGTGTGTGTGTGTGTGTGGCGTGTTTTGGACTTTTATGGTGTGGAGTGGAAAGGCAACAGAGGTAGGTGGCCAAAAAGTGTACCTGAAGAAGAATACTTTTGTAGTGGTATACTTTGCAACAAGTTGCCAAGCACTGTAGAGGTAGGTGTTCACATTAAAATCACAGCTTGAGTCTGAGTATATAAGCATCTATTGACAAAGGAAGTTCATAGGTCAGTGGTTCTCAAACGTTTTCACATCAAGGACCCGTAAACTGATGCAATGTAGACCACAAACCCATGTTTGATCAAATTGTTTCAAGTTTCTACATCTGGTAAGATATTTGCTTATAAATGTTTTATTACATAAAGTACATGAAACCCATGACCAAAATAGGTTTGTCATACATTCTGTTATTATGTCACTTATGTATGGAATTATAGTGAAAATAACGTGTTGTCCTTTATGCTGGGGACCCCTGGAACACCCCCTGGACCTCACTTAAAGTACCAGTGTCATATGCAACGTCAAAAAAATGACATTACTGTGTGCAACAGAGATGGCCCCAATATTTAGCGTCAAATGTGTTAAATTCACTCTCCCAGCTCTGCAAATGTTAGCTCAAACGGCTAAACTGTAGAGCTGTCGACAGAAGACTTAGAGTTTTGTAGTTATGATAACACTAAATGTCATTGAACTGGTGTGAGGCAGGGCAACATTCTCATGTGTAGTTAGTAGGTCATCTCTGGAGCCCAGAGGGAAACAGGCTGTTTGCAAACTCTTTCTAACTCTGATGTGTGTATAAGCAATACATTCATGAAATATTTATATAATATGAAATCTAAATACAAATAAAACAAAAAAAAGGTGATGGCCGAAATATTTTCACAGATTGGATGGACTATAATGGTATTGGTCTTAAGTTTAAAGTGTCAAAAGTCCTGTATTTAATAAAAGTCTGCCGATAAACAAAGAGGAAGTATAACAGCCTCACGAACGAATTTTTATCAAAACTTAGCGTCAGGTGTATTTTATTTTGAAAGACTACCTGACGTGCCCTGTGTTCTCTTCCGGGGACGCAAAGATGGGAGCAAGGCCGACTCCCGTGACGGAGTCTGAAGACGACCAGAAAATGTTGAAAACTAAAGGAGATACGGTGTCTTTACCGAAACACTCCTACTGGTTTGACTTTTGGGCGTTCGTCGTCTTTGACATCGCCTTCTTCCTCTTCATGTACTACATAGTGCCGTAAAGAGGTGAGTGGGAGCAGTCTGGAGAAGTTTCTAGCTAACGAGAGGGCGGCTACGGAAGTTGCTAAACTAATTAGCTGTCCTGGTATTGTTATAGTGATAGTAAACTGAATTAAGCTCTGAAATTGTCCGAAGTGGTATTTCACTTAAACGTACCACTTAAAACCCGCTAAGTTCTCCTTAAGTGCACCTTTAATTACTGTTTCCCTTTATGTAGAGTTGCTTGATATTAAATATTAACTACATGTATGTTCAGTTTTCAACAGGGGTCACCACAGATGTGAATAAGTTACCATGTAAACATTGTCAGTTTACTGTTATAATAAGCCAGAGAAATGCAGCTAATCATCATGTTTGACAAGTACATGTTTAACTCGGAAAATGACCCAAACTACTAACTTATCGTAAAGATTTTGTTTTGCTAATTCTTATGTGTTTGCCCACTTATAAATCAATAAACAATCATATCAGCTGTTATTCAGTGTGCTATACAGAGTGTTCCATTGTCTTCATGATGCAGCTGTAGTTTTAAATGTGATCACTTTTCTTCAAGGTTCCTGGGACTCTGGAGCCTGAAGACATGGAGCACTGGTCCTGTCCTGCTTTTGGGAGCATGCTTAACGAGCTTCGACTGAATCTAACACCACATGTTTGGAAATGACATCCCAAAGTTTCCACTCCTTGGATCCTGGAACTGCACATTTTATACAAAGACACATATTTGAACCACAGATCTCCTTCCCTCAGCAGACTGATGCCAGTTTTCATGGACTGTCTTTCTGCATGGATGGATGGATTGGGAAGAGATATATTTTAGCTATTTCTATTTATAGGTGGCAGTTGAGTCATCAGGACTTGTAAAATGTCCCTACTTTTAAAGTCGCTAAGAAATGATTTGAAGTGTTACCACTGTGAATGTCGCTCAGTAGAACAGTCGTGTTTCCAAATAAGTCACTGCTGACGAAGAGAAAGTGTATAGAATTCTATCTTAAAGTAGTTAAGTTTTATTTTTCAAATTTGCTTGTTATCCTGCTCAAAACTGAGGTCCGATCTCACATCTGGAAATGTCTGTTTTGTCCTAATAAGCCCAGCACTGTGGGGTGGGTGGTGTGACGACGGCAGAGAAACAAGATTTTACTTGCACGCCATGAAGAACAATTAAATCACACGTACCATTCCAGCACACTAAAGTCCTTAAAGTTTGCACATGGGAAATACTGGAAATAAAGAGTTTTCTCTACCAACTAAGTTGTTCTATTGTTTCTATTATTTAAAACCTCATTCAGTACAATATTAGGCTTAGATACGCACCACACACAACCGACAACCATTAATACCCTGTTTATTTATCAGTTCCACCTACTGTGTTGCTGTCCACATTGATGAGCTGATGTCAGGCTACAGTGTTTGTGTTCAGCATAGCATCAGCTGGTGTTATTTGTCAGAAGGGATTTTGTATAGTTGCTCAGTATTCTTGCTGAACGTGTAGTAATTGTGCATAACTTGTTTTTTTAACAATTTACGGCGTGTTTCTGCCTGTTGAAACAACACAAACCTCAATTCAATCTACAAATGATGTCACTGGATTTATTATGAATAATTCAATGAAGTTCTAGAAGTGACCCGTGGAGGGCAGCAGTGGGCGTCTGCTGCGTCTAGTTGTGCCCTTAATTTAATCAAAAGAAGAAGAAGCTATCAACCAATACCCGGCAGCCTTCTGGTTGTTCAAGTGACTTTTCTAAGTGACTTTTCATTGCCTCAGCCATGGAAACGGTTGGCAGTGCCTACCAAGTGGAAAACACAGGTCGGTTTTATTGGAGCGTTAAATATTTCGGTCGCAGCTAACAGCTAACTAGTTAGCTGCCTTGCATAGTGTCGTTAGCTTGTAGCCCCGGCTAACAGCAGTGGTTGCTGGTAGCTAGCATTAGCTCACGTAAACACAGCAAAACGTGAAATTCAGGCGACATTTAACACATGTAGGAACTTCAATATTGTTGTTGAGCGAATGGAAGGATTTATGTTCCCTTGCGAGTGGGCTATAACTATGTGCAGCAGCTAACTGAGCTAAACACAACTCAATGATAATAGTTGTTGCTGTCAGCTCAGGATGTGTGAGAGGAAGCTCTTGGTGCATTACATTATATGCGACCTGTACAGTGTTGAAACAGTATAAGATACACTGTTATTAATGTCGACGAACTAAAGGAATGAAATGCAAGGGGCTTGTAAACAAAACATGGCTTGGAAGAGAGCTGTCACATATCTTCACGACAGTTTTCAACACACGCGAGATTTGGATTTAAAATGTGTTTTCGTTCAGATTTTCAACTGTGCTATGAACCTTAGAGTTAGCTGTAATGTAAAAACAGCCTCAGAAGTCATCAATGCTGTTTGTCGTGTAATTTGCATGTTGCAAACTAGATTTAAACTCAAGTGTTCAGCCTGATAGTCACAACAGACCCTGTATACAAGGTAAAGTTTGGTTTGTAAGAAAATGTGCACATAGGTTCCGACCACTTATTAGGGATGCTCGATAAATATATCGGTCCGATGAATTAACGGTTATCGGCAGATCGTGAAATGATAGTAGATGAATAGAGCCGATAATACAAAGCCACGCTGCTTTTGATGCCTTAACAAGTGCAGCATTTGCACACAGAAGTGGGCGGCCTGCACCTTTGAAGTTGGTTTGTGAGCAGCCAATAAGCCCAGTGATGGAGAACAACGTCAGCGCTGATGTCACGCTCATGATGTTGAACCCACACACCTTTAGAGCCGCGGAATGTAGACGAGAGCCACACATGCCGGCGACGGCTGGCGTGGAGTCGTTTTACAAGTCCAGAAGAAGAAAACACGATTGGCATTTGCAGTACATGTTCTGCAAAGTGTTTGGAGAGGAGGGGAAAAGTCTTTGGGTTTCACACAGCAAGTCTTATCAGAGCTGTGGGATATATCTTTGCTCATTACACCCCAGTCTTAACACTGTGTGTGTGTGTGTGTGTGCGCGCGTGCATAAACTACAGGTTAGGAACTTCTTTGTTGTTGCTACATTGCCACATTGACATGTAATGAGAAGACACTTGTTCATATGTCCGTGTCTGTGCAGATATTTTCCTGCCGCTGTCGTCACTGAGGCTGCTGATCCCTCCTCTGCGGCTGCTCTCTGCTGCGATGTGGCAGGTGGCTCAGCGGAGAGAAGTCCTCGATTATGAAAAGCTCGATGAGTTTGTGACGCTGGTGACGGCCACAGTCCCAGACCTGCTCAGCCCAAAGCAGCGGGGCAGGCTGCTTCTCAGGCTGCGAGCGAAAGTGAGTCAGTGGGTTGCATGCGAGATCGAGTTACGAAACTTCATGGGTTAAGGACAGCCGAGCCTGAATCTTGCTGTAGGGAAACCTCTCTCTTCTGTCTGCGTCTTCAGATTATTCTTGAGTTGTGCAAAAATGAGGAAACAGCCAACGTGTTGACCGTACAGCCTCACCTGACACGAATCCGCCCACCAGGACACACAGGAGTAAGTAAGAGCAGTGTTTTTCACATTAAAATGATTCCAGATGGAGCATTGATATGCTACTATTTAACCGATTAGTTGTCAGTTATTAAATTGATCACCAACTACATTGATAATCAGTTTGTAAGTTAGAGTATTCTTTTAAGAAAAATAGTCTTAATTCTCTGATTCCAGCTCCCAAATGTGGATATTTTCTGGTTTCTTTACCCCCATTTGACAGTAAACTGAGTATGTGTGGGTTGTGGACATTGAAGGTGTCGTCTTTGGCTTTTATCATTATCTTTCACCATTTTCTGATATTTTATAGACTCAACTTAGCGAGAGTTATGGTGGGGTGAAAACAAAATCAGCACATTGTCCACGTAGATGCCCAGCAGGACCATCCGACCAAAACTGTTACAACAGAAATGTACACCGTGCACCTTTTAAATAAAACAAATAATGACATATTGATAATAGTTGCAGCCGTACAAGTGTCGTTTGGAGATGGTCTCTGTTAAACTGATGGTGTCTTTCAGAGCGGAGATGCAGAGGTGGATGCAGAGGAGGCCATTTTTGTGGAACTCATCCAAACACTGCTGAAAGACCCAGCCGAGAGGGAGCATTTCTATCAGGCAAGGCAACTGCACATGTGACCCGACTGTCCATTTAAAGAGTCTCATATTTTGTTTGTAACTGCACTCTGTCACGGTTGGGTTTTTGATGAACTGTTCACTCCTTCCTCAGGAGGTTTTTCCCACAGAATACGGCCTCAGCTACGACACGGACATGCAGCTCCTTGTGTCGGAGTTCCTCTCTAAACTGGAGAAGCTCCTGCCAGTACCCGACCTCAGTCAAGTAGGAAATGGCATCACATTGCAGCAGTTGCTACATTATACCTCTTACTGACAGAATACAGTATAAGTAAAATCATTTAAGTTTATAAGCTCATCTAGCTCCAACCTTTCTATTTCTGATAAAAAAAAATATAGATTTTTAAGAATTTGAGAACATTTGATTTTTTTGTTGTTTTTTTTTTTTAAAGCTGTGCTTTGCAAATGAGCTTTAATATATATAATTTTTAAAATGCTATCAAATATATAGTATACTTAATGTTTACTGGGCTGTGACGGGATGTAAAAAATGAATGTAGAGCAATATATCATCATCAGAATTCTTTACTGACCTAATGATCTTGGTCAGGCTGTAGTCACTAATAGCTTCAGTGCAGATGATGATCATCCTTGAGGAGTAGTTGTAGTTGTCACTGTCTTATAGAGAAGCGTCATGGTTGATGGAATGTTGTCTAAACTAAGTGCCTGAACGATCACTTTGAGCAAGAAGCACCTCGTTCTTGCTGACACGTCAGCTTCTGTCCATAAACAGACGGTTTCCTGGCTGACCTCTGCCCCCTCTGTGCTGAGGGAATGCTGGCAAGCACTCTCCAGCCCAGATGACCTGAGGTCTCTCCTGCAGCACCACAAATCTCTCGAGAACCTCGGAACACAAGGTAACCAGATGCACTGGTCATACCTGTAAACCCTTCCTCTCATCTGCTTAAATCCAGGCTTGTTGGTATTTTTTGTGTGGACGGAGGTCTTTATAAAAAATGACTAGTGTGGACTCGTGTTTTCACAGCCTCGGCCTGGCATCTGAACCCAGCGATGCTGAATGCAAACACTCGGCTATATTTGAGTAAAATATAAAACAGCAACTCGTATTTTCTGTGTATCCATAGCTACCGCCGTGGAGATGTCCGCCCAGGTCTTTGCTTGCTCCAAGTGTCCATTCTTCCACATGCAGGAGTCCTACCTGCTGCAGCACATGGAGCACAGTCACCCTGAGCAGTACAGCAGATTCCAGAAGGCCACAGAGACGCTCAGGGCCCCCGAGAAGAAGATCCAGCGTCCTGAGTTCCCAAAGCCTTTCCCCATCCACGACAGGCCTGTCCCCAACATGTGCCAGGAGTGTGGCAAATCTTTCACACGCGCCTCAGACTTGACTCGTCACCTGCGGACGCACACGGGGGAGCGCCCGTATACCTGCGGTGAATGTCAGAAGGGCTTCAAAAACTCCTGGGACCTGACCAGACACCAGCGCATTCACACCGGAGAGCGACCCTTCCTCTGCTCCCAGTGTGGCAAGCGGTTCACGCAGATGGGGCTGCTCAAGCTGCATTTTGAAAGAACCGCTTGCGGCCAGGCTTGTGACCCTCCCATTGAGTTCACACAAGAGGTCGTAGTGGTGGAGGAGTCATCACAGAAGGGGGGCGCTCAGTATAAATGTCAGAAATGTGGCGAGAGCTTCGGCAGCATCCTGGAGCGGCTCCGGCACAGGCAGAGACACGTAGTGAGGCGCCAGTACAAATGTTCCTTGTGTGAGAAGATCTACAGCCGAGCGTCAGACCTCAAGAGACACCAGATGAAACACAGTGGCGAGCGGCCGTTTGCATGCGAGTGTGGGAAAAGCTTCACGCACGTGTGGCTTCTGAATAAGCACCAGCAGATCCACACCAGGGAGCGACCGTACCCCTGCACCGAATGTGGGAAGAGCTTCACGCAGCTCCAGATCCTCAACAGGCACCTGCTGACTCACAACGGCCAGCGTCCCTTCCAGTGCTCCTACTGCGACAAGAGCTTCACCCAGCTGGCCAGCCTCACACGCCACGAGCGGATCCACACAGGCGAGAGGCCGTACCTGTGCACCACCTGCGAGAAGACTTTCCTCACGCACGGAGAGCTGGTGAGGCACGAGCGCAGCCACAGTAACCTGAGGCCCTTCAGCTGCCCACAGTGCGCCAAGAGCTTTAAGACCAAACGAGCTCAGAGCGAACACCTCAACACACACACAGGAGAGCGTCCGTTCGCATGCGCCCAGTGCGGGAAGAGGTTCGCCAAGTCGACCTCGCTCGTCCGGCACAACCTGACTCACACGGGGGAACGGCCCCACCAGTGCGCCCAGTGCAGGAAGACCTTCCTCACCTCTGGTGAGCTGCTCCTCCACAAGCGGATCCACACAGGAGAAAGACCCTATCCCTGCTCCTACTGTGAGAGGAGGTTCAGGTGCTCCTCTGACCTCAACATGCACGTCCGGACACACACCGGGGAGAAGCCCCACAGCTGCCTGCTCTGTAAGAAGAGCTTCTCTACGTCCACGAGACTGAAGAGACACGCGCGAACACACATGGAGAAGGGCGTCGTCGTAGAGTCATTTAGTCTTTGAGCTGACAGCTAATGATGTAGAAGATAAACAAATAAAAACTTTCTTTCATCAAATGGATAGTTTCATTTTTATTTTCTATTGTTTTGATGCGCCTTTCATTAAAACTATTTTAAACATCGTTCTGTCTGGTTTGGTGAACACTTGTAGATGCTTTTTCGAAGTTGCTTACAGTAAGTTTATTCAGCCGCCATTGGACAAGAGCTAGATGTTTCTGATCATCAAAAATAAGAGTCTGTTCAGTGCTACAGTAAAAGTGCTAAGGGGGTCTTTTTAACAGAATCTCATAGAGGAGGCCCTCAATTTCTAATATGTGTCTAATGGAAAATGTTAATTACCATAAGATTTTTATGGTAATTAACATTTTCCATTAGACACATACTAGAATATACCATTTGCTTTCTACACCCAGAATAAAAAGTGCTCTAGGTGAGAGATTCTCAATTATTGTAGCTTGAGACCCTCTGAAATGAAGCACTGCCTACTTGTAGACTCATTGTCAACAGATGCGTGTTGTGTGTTATGAACAGATCTAGCACCAAGTGATTATTTGGGATATTTTGGGGGCCTGAAGAGGTGAAATGGTCCAGTTATACATTAAAAGTGGGAAAAATCGACAAATCTCAAAAAATGATCATCGCTCTGTGTGTATTCCTTACAATCATCTCGGGACACCTCAGATTCCATTTTCAGCCTGAGGTGGGTCTGACCTCAGGGAGAGGGACAGAACCAGCGGGAGGCTCAAACTGATTTGACGTTGGCAAACCGAGTCCACGACTGCGACAGGTAGAGGGAGTCTGAGAAGGAACCAGTTGACTTGGATAATAATTGCAGTGTCTTTCTTTTTTTACATGTGGGTTACAAATCTACTCAGGCAGGTTAAGAGGACGTTGATGATGCCTTTGAAACAATCCTGGAATTAAGTTTATTTTGGTAGATAACATTTAGTAAATACATTCCAAAGGGTGACTGATCAAAGACCACAGAGGAGATGGAGATTCTGGAAGACACTGGCAGGAGATGAGTGTTTAGAAAAAGTGATAAAGCAAAGAGCAGAGCGGAGAATAAAGGCCGAAGGGAGCTCCAGAATCAAGGCCAGCCTGTCCACAGAGGACCCAAAGAAAATGAGAAAGAAGCAGAGGCATGCAAATGATCAGGTATAAAGCTATGAAAAGGTGGGCAAACAAAAGGCAGAGGAGGAACAGTGGAGAGGAAGCACAAAGATCTGTGATGAAGAGAGAGAAGGCCAAAGATTTTAAAGATGGCTGCACTGATCAACACGTGGCACTGGAGTACAACTGCTTGGGTATCAAAGGTGGGTTTTTTCTTAAAATTACTTACTTATTGTGATGTAAATAGCTCATTGATCTGTGTTGTGTTGGATAACTTGTCATGCAGGGTCATTAGAGGGTCAGGCTCTTTCCTTTCCACTGTGTGACTGATTACGGGTTTCTGTGTTACCTGTTTAAAGGTAACAGGGGTATTACATTCAAGAAAACGCTGAAAGGAACGAGGTACAAGAGAGGAATGTGTGTAATCCACTCAAGGCTGAAGGAGTCTGTAATCTGAGGTTTTAATTACAGCACTATTTAGAGCAGATTGTCTCCCGATCTTTCGTTTCAGGAAATTAGATTATCTAATGACTGCTGGTGTAAGTCATGTTAACATAGGTTGTGTGTGAGTGTAGGAGAATTCTACAACTTTTAAATGGTGGACCAAAGAAACATTCCAGTAATCATTTACGGCATTTAATTATATTTCTGATACCGATAATGAACAAAATAGGTCAAAAGAAATAATCTGACTCTAAAAGAAAAAGAAACTTCATCCCTGTTACCACGTGGTTATCACATGGGTAATAACTATGGCGAAGGTTGAATATTAACATTTCCCTCCAAGTTTCCCGCCGGACCGCTTATCTACAGGGACTTCCTGTCCCACCCACATTCTCGTGTCGCTTCCGGGTGGCCACACAAGACTCATCCAGCGAACCGTCGTTATCTTAACGTTGTAAACAAAAGTTACTAAACGGTTTAGCTCCCGCGACACATTGAACTAAAAGACATGCATATCAAAACAGGTAAGTTTGTACAACTTTTCGACTCACGGGACCGAAATTCCTCACTTTCAGCGCTGTTATTTTGTTGTCTTGCCGACGGTGTTAGCAACCGTGCTAGCGGTATCGACAGCAGCCTGCTCGCCGCTTTGAATGGGGGTTACGAAACTTAACTTCGGCTAACATGCTAGCTAGCTGCTAATTTCATGATACAGTACAAAATAAAGCCATCCCCTCGACGACAGCTTTTGTGTTTGGGACATATTTGAATTAAATGCATCATGTTGTAACGGCAGTCGGGTGAAACCGTCGAGTTTTACTCGACGCACCATGACGCTGCTAATCAAAGTTTGCTAACACCGGTGCTGGCTGATAGCTTTTTGCGGTCTTGTTAGCTGCCAGCACCACATACACGAATCTGAACATGTTGTTGTTGTCGAAGAGACGGTAACAAAGCAGCCAAGTTACTCCCTCTGTAGGAACTTGATGAGTTTGTACAGTCGGCTATTTTCTCGAAATGTCTCTCACGGTACTTCAGACGGACTCCCTTGATCTAGTACACTATGGTTGCCTCAGCCGTCTTCTTAAAATGTGGCGCTTACGAGCGGGCACACTGTTCAGGCCGAGTGTGTTCATTCTTTAACCAAACTGAGTTTTAATCGTCATTTTGTGTCCAGTCAACAGGTCACCTGTTGTGAGTTTCGCCTTTACCGCCCAGACGGCATTTCTAAACGTCGTTTCTTTTTTAAAGACAATGAGCAGTAATGACTTAATCATCCCGATTTATGCCATGTGGACAGAAAATGACTCGACTAGAACTACAAGAAGTTATTTAACCGACCATTCTGTTGTCAAGATGCCGTCAGGTGTGACTGGGTGACAGATTGTTGTGCAACACTGCTATGAGACCAGTAAAGGTGCTATGTAAGCTGTGACAGGCGGTAGCCAGTCAGATTTATTTTGCTATTCCCGTAGTTATACAATTTCGTTAAATATTAAGACAAGGTGAATGTATTTTTATTTGCAAAATTGATAAATCAGTTTTTTCTTTTGTTATTGATCATTGTCACCTAGTCTATAAAATGTCAGAAAATAGTTTGAAATCCCCAAGTTGGGGAGAGACAGAGGAAAAGTTTTAATTTTGCTTCTTTGGTGAAACCAACTGCTCAAAACCCACATTTTAGATTTACAATGACATAATTGATGGAAATTACGTCAATTGTCACATCTGAGAAACTGAGACTAACTAAATATGATTTGCCATTTTTTTTTTTGATTAAATGAGTTCACCCTTAAGACAGATAGGGAAGTGGTCTACAGAAGTTGCTGATGATTTGTCTATTAATTGACCTGATCAATCAACTAAATGTTTCAGTAATACAGATGTCCGCACACTCGCCAGACAATTTCAGCTTTGCATTTTGTAATGTTCCTGCTGTCAACAGACTACTTTCTCCAAGATGAGAAGTTTTGCTTGAGCTGTTCTGTCCTCTTGATTTAGTGTCGGGTCATTCTGTTCTTTTCTGCACAGCTTGGCAAATGTTTAGCAGCAGGCAACCGTTGTACTGCCTAAACTGGCCCGGTGAAGTCGTGTGAAAGTGTGTCCTCTGCCACTGAGCTCAAAGCTCATTTATAAACCAATGTTGTGTGAAGCACCTGTTCTGAGACACAACATTTTTTTATACCAGAATTAGCACGTATACACACAGGTTTTAATTTTTTTTTAAAATATATGCGAACACGCTCAAAATGGGCAATTGTCCCTTTTCTCATTGCCAGAAGATGAGAAGGTACTGGAAAACACAGCAGTGTAAAAGCAGCATGGAGGCTAGTGTTATGGTGATTAGTGTTTATTTTTATTTATGTATTTATATTTCTTTTCTAAATATCTCTCACTTCAGTCTCTCTTTAAAACTCAACACTGACTGAAAAATGTTCGAGTACTGCTCAAATGTAGACGCATGTATTTATGCGCCAATGTCCCGAAAACTTCAACACCAGTCATAGCATTGCGCCAGAAAAGGGGTGAAAATGACCACATCCACGGCAATGTCAGGTTTCCATCACAGCCAGTCAGAGCTGGAGGGGCTAAAAATACCTCATGATTACTCTAGAGTCATTAGACTTGGGAATTAATTCTCATTGTACCCCTTTCTACTGGAGACACAGGCCAGATGTTAGTGTTTTTTTTTCTCTTTCCAGTGTGAAAGGGGTATAGGCTTGTTCATCACTGTTTGTGACACAAGAATGTTGTTAAAATAAGAGCAGGACAGTTATTATTAGACTTAGTCCAAATGTTCTCCAATTCTGTGTTTCATGTGTAACGAGGATACAAGTATATTGAAACCGCATGCGACAACAGCAGATATCTAATGACATATCCTCTGCACCCTTTCAGGTACATGGGAAGCCAGTAACACTGTATGCGAGTCCGATACCCTGTGTGACCCAGCAGTCCTTGTTTCAGCCACCAACTCAGAGCCACATATTCGCAACCGTCGTCTGTCTCCTGGCTCAGGCAACTGTGGAGGCGGTGGGGGTGGAGGTTGCATCTCTGGTGAGCAACAGCCCCGACAGCTTTCACCCGAAGGCGACCTGATCGGACCCGGCCACACACACACCTTCAGCTTTCGCAGGGAAAAGGAACGCAAGGGCCAGCAGCACAAAGGCCGCAGCCTCCGCAGGGAAAGTCAGAAGGGGGTCAGCCGAGCGGGCGAGCGCCCCCAAAAGGTTAACCAAAAGGAGAGGTGGGTGGAGGACAGTCTGTCACTGCTCAAGCCCCCGCCTGCCTTCCCGGTGCAGGACAGTCCCGCCAAGCTGCAGCCCGCCGTCAGCTACGCCTCCAAGGTGAAGGCGGGGCCAGCAACAGGGACGCTGGAGGAGGACCGCCCCGCCATCGGC
>OMLP01045822.1:11238-25977 GCA_900302685.1 Spondyliosoma cantharus
ATATATTCTTTATATAATAATAATAATAATAATAATAATCTGTATTTATTCATATAACAATTGTCAAAACACAATTAAAATACTTTTTTTAATCGATTCATTAGAAGAGACAGACTCGGCAGCCCTGATCTCATCAGGCAGGTCCTTTGTAAATGTCTAGGAGCCTTTGCATGAAGGGACATGGAGCAATTAAAGATCTGATGCTAAATAAAGCCTCTGATAGCGGCTCTCAGGGCTTTATGGTTTTAAATCCCCTTTCAGTGTGTCAAAGGGAGTTGTTCACCAGTCAGAGCTGGACGCTGGACACAAAGCTGATAGCCTGTGAGTGAACACAAAGATCAAATCTGACCCACAAGGCATTGTTGTGACCAGTATCTGCGTGTCGAGGTACTCAAGCCCCATTTGTGATTCCTCTCTCTCTCTCGCTCTCGCTCTCTCTCTCTCTCTCTCTCTCTCTCTCTCTCTCTCTCGGTCTGTGTCTCTGTCATGTTTTCAGCCACAGCCCACTTCCCTCGGCTCCCTCGAGGACCACCACATCTGATACCAGCACACTGATGTTAAATGCTCTGAGTGAGGAGGGAGCTCCGTCCTGCCAGTCTCTGTTTCTGTCGCTGAAGAATGTCTTTGCTCTGAGGGACTGTGAATAGGACACATGGGAGTTTTATCACCTCCATCACAGTGCCAAGACAGGGGATGACAAAGCCGTCAGGCCCCAACCCTAAAGACCTAAACACCTGCAGTCTCTGGGTCCACATCACAGTCTGTGCTTGAAGACATGTATGTTACATACAGTGTATCCATAGTTCACTTAGCAGTATCTGGTTCTGTTGATTCATCTCCCAATGAGAAGATTATTCACGCTTAATTTAATAGAGTAATGATCGATTGTGCGGCGTGAGCAGTGTTACCGACGTGATGAGGTCAATGGAGAGGGAAGATAATGAGGATGACAGTGATGTGTTGCTTCTGTTAGAGTCTGTGTCATCCCGCTCGCCCTTTGATTCGAACACACAACCAGTTCCACATCCGATAAGCAAGACTCTCATCCCTCACTGTCACTGTGAATGTCTGACACCTGAACCGTTTCCGAAACAAAGGCCTTGTCACATAACACACAGCAGTGACTATATTAAAACTAAATATAGAACTGTACTGGAAATATAACAAACCTATTTGTTCGCCAGAATAAATAAATAAAGTTTCTGCAAAACCAAGTTAAAACTATGCTTCTCTGTGTTGAAACATTACGTTTCTTCAGGTGGAATTTTGAGTTTCTCTCTTCTAACAATGCTGTGCTACTGCTCTGATTAGATTTAGGCACAAAAACACTTAGTTAGGGTTAGGAAAACATCATGTCTTGGCTGTAAAAATTATCCGATTTCTCAAATAAATGCTGAAACACAGACTCGAACCATGGTCACTGGCTTGGCAGCGGTGTTGCCTTCTAACTCTACCACCAAATCCCCTCAGCCTCGACATGAAAGTCAGGTCACGAACACGTACTGTGAACATGAAATCCCTTGTTTTGAATTTGTCAACATGGTACCTAGCCTTGGTGCAAATTTGAACGTTTCTGTGGTTTGTGAAAACACTAACTGCTAACGATTTCCCCTGGCGACTGGACTGGTGTTCATCATGTTCACATTTCACGTTTTCTCAGTATCAGGAAATGCTTTTCATTATCTGAATTTGATACATTTTTCCAACGACATCTGCGATTACAAGTGTAGGATTAAATAATTTTGTCCCGTTCAGTGGACAGGAACTCATCCAGCCCAGGCACCGAAAGACTTTAGTGCACATGCTCTATGGGTCCATTAAGGCTGATTTTTGGCATGCGCTCCCCTTGAGCAACTTCTGGACGACTGAATGGGGCACAATCTTTGAAAGAAGTATCCAGTTCTCCATAATACATTCATGGTTTTACATTACTCACTCAGCAAGCAAATTGGAAGTCGAGAGCAGCAGTAGCTGTCTCATGTACTCATGGCCCACACAGCCCAAAAGCATTACCTTAAAAAAAAAAAACCCTCTCTCAAAGTGCATCCATTCATCTGAGACCAGATACAATTCACACATGTTCAAAGGGCGAAGGAACTGCCAACCCTTCCCAGAAAACACAGAAAACACAACATACACAAAGACAAAGATGAAAAAGACTTATTTCCCCTGGGTGAAAACACATTGCGCTGTAGAAGCCTGGCCTGAGACACGTGCTGTCTCCAGTTTTTGTTGGACCTTGCTAATAATAGTTGACCTTCACATCTAAACAAAACATCACCATTTCCAGGTAGCGTGATTTTGTTCGATGTGTGAATATTTACAAGCCGCACCAGGATTGTGATGGAGTGATTATGTCCCAGTGTCCCTTTTCCAATTACCGTGCCTGCTTTTAGCTGACAAAGGTCTGTGTTTGTTCCCTGAGAATATGAAATCACATAAACCTGCAACACTGTTTTATTACATTTCATTATGCTATGTGAGACCCAGTTGAAGTAGATAATGTTTCCAGTCTATTAAATGTTCTTTTAACTGAATGCATTTATTAGATGGGGACTGTGCCGATGCATGGGATAAGATGCAATTAATTGAAGCCAGATCTAATTACATCCAACCTGCAGGGATATGAATATTCACGGTTGTACATGTTGCAAAGTTTGTGCTGTCATTTGGTAATTGTTTTTCTGCATTCTGAAGAATTCGGATGATATATTTTACAAATTCATCCCTACTACGGTCATAACCACTCACTCATAAGACCCCTAAGAGCTTTCAGGAGATGAGCCATTGATTCCCTGGTGGCTCAATGCACAACTGCACAGCCACAATGCAGGAGGAGGAGAGTCACGCAGCAAAGATAATCCACTTTCATGGGCCAGAAAAAGAATTTGGATCACAACATACAATTCAAAAAGAAGATTTAGGTAGAATTGGATGACTGTGTTTGCTAAAAACCCGGGGATGCACAGCACATCGGCACGAGTGAAACCTATGATAACGCGCATAGGGACGGGAAAAAAAGGCATGCTGAAACATGCTCTCCTTCCCCTCCCTGCACATGTCCACATCTTATAGCCATTTTCAGTCTATTCACATCCATCTCCTCCACATATTCCAGCGTACGCCTGCTCCCATTAAAGTCCCTGAGTGATAAACAGTCACCCTCCAGAGGGACTCTATGTTATAATGTCGCAAAGGAAGAAGATGTCAACCAGCAGACACCTTTATATGTTATCCTTCTTTATCACAACTCCCTGGGAACTGAGTTGTCATTCTTTTCACTCAGTTACAGGCAGTCACAACACAGACACATGCACACAATACTCTGCAGGAGCACACCGGGTGAAAATACAACTTCACAATAGGATGAGATACAAGTGTGCACTTAAAAACATACAAGACCGAACACGCCGTTTTTTTTAAACTATGCTGTGATGTGTTTATTATCCCCAGCTTCAAATTCTCCGTGGCTGCTTTTTTGTGAGACTTTGGCTTTTTCATTTGAGCAACAAAGAAACCTTTACGGGGAGCTGTGTCATTCAAGGAAGATGAAATTAAAATGAATAGCGCAGTAATGATAGGCAAGGTCTCCGGCTGTTTTTCCCCCTTCAGTTGCCATCTTTGTGCTGCTTTTCAATCTGTCACATTTCAAAAGATTCACTGCAACTGCAGAGATTTGATCTTTTAACCTCCTCTGAAATCCCACAAAAGCAAATTAAAAGAATGAGCTAGCACTGGATTCTTTGCATGTTGACAGAAATCAATAGATTTTATTTTGGAACTGTACATTAGATGGTCTGTGGACATAAGCCCCTTTGCATTTAGTGCCAAGACATTACATCAACAGTGTGGAGCCCAGAGGACCAGCCTTCTGGATCTGCCACATCCACTTTAGGTGGAGATAATTAGATAAGACACTTAATGACAACATGTTGAATAGATGAGATGGGAACCACATGGGCACTGTGTGCAGTCTGCCCTCTAATCCGGCCTATTTATTACCATTTTCACAAGATGCCGCCATCTCAAGAAACACACGAGGGGCTATTAAATGTTTGTCTGCCTCCCTCTCTCATCTCTGGCTACAAGTGCAGTAGTGGATCTAATAAAAGCGAAGCTACAAAGCCTCAGCTTTAATCTCGCACAAATTAGCCCAACAAACTGCAAAAACCCGCACTAACCGCTAATAACTACAATCCTCTTTGGTGACGCTGAGAAAAAGTACAGTAAGGGGAGAAACTCACATCTGGGGATCAGATTGCTTATTTTATCATACAGCCATTTGCCTGTTTTGTGAGGGCAGTAAATCACCTCTAATTGAGTCTCGCATGCAGTGTGTGTTTAGAGACTGTAACTCCAACCCCTTTAAACCCCGCTGTGGCTTGATATTGAATTAAAAAAAAGAAACAAAACACCTCTATGCATCAGAGCGCTCAATAAATGATACGGCCCCTACAAGGGAAGCTGCCTGTATGTTGAGAGAATCAATTTTCAGCTATTTTGAAGGATACTAATTAAGCCTGCTGAATTGATGAAACCCATGAAAGAGCTATTTGGATATGTTTCCTGTGCCATACTGCATCAAAGGATGTGGCATATGAAGGCAAACAGATCAAGATAATGATTTCTATATGAGGTGTTATGAAACTGTCACCATTTGCATTTCTATTTCGGTCCGCTCTCCGGCATGTCTCCATGACTGTCGCAGCTTAACAGCTTCAGTGGGATGCTACCTCATCACGCAGGAGGGGCAGGTCACACTAACATTGTTAGATCCCGGGGTGGAAGGGTCATATGAGACTGTCGACAGGGAAAAGCTTAGTCCCATTCGCTGGTAAATATGCTGCCTCAATCATACACTTTTGAATTTGATTAGATTTTTCTTTTTTTGGGAAAGTTTAGAGAGCTGCAATCTATGCCGACGGAAAAAAAGAAGACTCTCATTCATCATATAAGATAGAAAGATAAAAGGTGAAAGTGCTCTTATTACCTTTTTTCTCTCTCGACGGCACCAGTAATGGCTGTATAATTCAAATCCAGCATCACCTGGGAAGGGGGTAAAAGTCATCAACCGGGACTAAATGGATGGTTGAAAGATGAAGGAGGCCACTCACATTCAGTGCAAAAGGCTTGAAAAGAGATGTGCGTTATGATCTCTCTCCGTGAAAGGCTACTTCCACGAAAACTAAGCTCCATCCACGAAGGAAGACTGCTGGATGCGTCATATTAAAGAAAAAATGTTTACACTCAAATCAATTAAAATGATATGATGATTACTGCGCAGATGCATCTGCACACTGGCAGCCAGCCTGTGCACACAAACAAAACACAGGATAAAGTTGAACATGTTTACAACATGTGTGATGGCTAAGATCAGTGTTACACAACATATTACATCACCCATTGTACCCATTGTAACACTCCCAAATCATCCGATGCACTTAAGTAAGCCATAACGTAAAAGTTACAGTTATGAGTAAAAGTAAAGTTACATGTATGCATTTATGTCCTGTACACTAGTTCGACTGGATAATAAATTGGATATGATATTGAGCATTTCTCCAATTATCAGAATCATGTTTTTTTCTATTTTTTTTTTAAATTCGATTGCAGATAAAATAAATACATTTAAAAATGCACAATCTGCAAAGTGACTAGTTACTAAATGTAACAACAAAAAAATCATGAGTAAAAGGTACATTATTTGACTCCAAAATGTAGTGTAGTGGAAGTATAATATAGCAAAAAAGAAATTACTCAAGTATCTCAAAATTGTGGTTAATTACAGTACTTGATATGAGTAAATCTACTTAGTTGCGTTATATCACTGGTTAGAAATTGACAAAAGACACCATGGTTACCATGGCACACGTAGGTTGCACCGCCCGGCGGGGACTGTAGGTGGCTCAAACCGAACGCTCACACGGTGGAGCCGCGCGGTTCCAGCAGGTGTACGTTGGCGACGCGATCTGAAGAGGAGGGGGCGTGTTTTCTGTCAAAACACACGCAGCCAAAGCACCAACATATCGGTCAAAAAGTAAATTGAAAGGCTAATTATGGACCATGAAGTTCCCAAAGTGAAGAGTTGGATTATATATGTTTTGCATTGTTGTCGCCGAGGAACAGGGAGGAGAAGGAGAGCAGTTAGCAAGAAGAACGGTGAGTTTAGCATCAGTGCCTAACGGTCGTCAGGGTGTATTTTGTGGGGAGTATCTGCCACAACGAGCTGTTTTATCCACTCATTGTTGTTATGAAGACATTTCAAGATAACTCAAATAATCGTCCACGAAGCTGGAACAGAAATATTTAATTGTGTAGCACGGTAAATATACGTTGTCCAACCGTTGACAAAGTTGAGACGCAACTTCTGTTAAGGCCCAACAAAGATGGCTGACAGTAGTGACGTATCTACTTCATCTCCATCTCATCCAAATACATATTAACTGTTTATTTACAACTGAACGGGAGTGGATTTTTAGAGCACTCACTTGTTTAGATTATATTAAGGCTTAAAGTTATACATAATCATGGGTGTGGCTGCTTTGACGGACAGCTAGTGAGCTTTCTGCTGAGCTAATTCGAGTCACAGATGATGACCTCTAACCTGTATTTTTGACTTTTGGTGCGATTTTTAATGCAATCCCCAGACAAATAATAATGTTTTGCTGTGCAGTTTATTGGAGGCACAGACGCCAGAGTTAACAGGCAGACAGCTGCTGGAACTGGAGAAAAAAGCTGTGAGACAGCTGTGGGTAGCACCCGGAGCCTTTGGAGGAATAAACACCTGGAGTCGAGGAGAGCACAGAGTTTGTTTTTTTTAAACCTCTGGGATTGAAAAGTGGATTTAACTTTTGCTTTTACTTCTCAACCTGTCGACAGCAACAAGCAGCCAAACAAAGGCGTGGAGGAGAGGAGATGGGTCAAAGAAAAGACACCGCAGGATAACATAAAGATCAGGCCTCTCTGGTGAGTTCTGACTTTGGTCAGAGACAAAACTGAACACAGACACATACGCCCTGTTGTTGCTCACTGTCTGGCGGCTGATGCACAGTAAGATCTTCTGTCTGTTTTGGGCTGATAAACCCACAAATAAACCCAAGCATGGTAAGCTTGTTTAACTAATTAGGCTTGCTTCAGCTCTACCTCTTTGACTCTTTTCACTTAGCTGGGACTGATGTGAAGTCAGGTACTGCCGAGATGGTGACTGCTGGTACCACCCACTTTGAGCTTCATTCTGGCTCTTCATAAACCTATGTGTGATGTCACAGAAGCTCTGTCCACTACTTTTTACAGTCAGTTACTCCATATTGCCCACTACCAAATAATAGGTAGTATGTTGCAGATCGGTAAGAATGGAATAGGCTGAACCTTTTTTTTTAAAGAAGGACCCAGATAGTAACTTGTATTCATGTTAGCATTGCAGTTAGTTCAGCATTATTCTGTAAAGCATCATACTAATACATTACTATTTGCAACCAGAGCTACAAATTTACAGTGATGCAATTTCTGCTTCGACTAAAACTCTCTCTCATGCGTATCAGCAACTCTTAACATCAGTTGAGAGGGTGGAAAAACAAATTTTAATGTAGCTGAATAAATGTTTTATTTGGTGCTGGTTGACATCAAAGCACTGTACTACTACATACCACCACAAAAGCCCTAGCGACTGCCACCACAGGGAACGGCGTAAGTGGTAATAAACCCTTTCAGATAGCCTAATTTTCTGAAACATGCTTGCTCCAGAGACCTTCCTAACCAAACAGAAAAGAGGCTCTATTCAAGGTTACATTACTTGTACAGTTTCCTCTATTGCTGTTGAAGAGGTTTTCATCAAGGCCGACAAGCAGCTTTTTGTCCTCTTTTTAAAAAAAATATACACACAGAGTCAAATCAACTATATCAGATGGGTGTGATCGACAGCGTTTCAACTGGTGTGAAAAAAATCATGTTCCCACAGATTGCTGGGCTGTGTTCTATGTTCCCATTTTTCAGGATTTATCATAGCGCCTTTGCTGTGTTCCCCTGCCAACACTTTTGAGCCACACGATCCAGTTATAATCAGTTGTTGTTTCACATTTGGTGGAACAAAACAAACAGTAAGACTTTTACACATCGAACATGGAACACAAGCCTGCTGTTGGTTGCTGCATGCCTGTTGAAAGGCAGGACAAGGCCAGAGCAAGGCATGAATCAAGGCTGTGTAACTGGCTAGAGCTCATATGGTGGGTGTCTAGAATATTAAACTGGGCAGACTTGAACTCAGTAAGACCCAGAGCTCAGCAGACATGAGCACACTGTTTGGCCATGATCTGTAAGACATTGTCATTTTACCAGACAGTGAGGAGATCTGTCTCCTGGATGAACACAGAGCTTTGGGGATGCTAGCAGCTTCCAAGACAAGCAACAAACAGATCTGAGAAAGACAGAGATTAAACTGTGCAGCAGGAGAATCACAAGAACTCAGAGCAATGGTTAAAGGACAGCAGTATCTTACCACTCTGTGTATGTGAGCACCAACAGTTACGCAACTAAGTACTGGATGATCATGTTAGCATTTGGGTTATTCGATTCTATTCCAAGCCTTGCAGGGATTACTGATGGGCCTATCATATTTTTGGCAACATCATTTTAGAGGAATTATCTAATATGGGCTGTGTCATTAAATAAGTGAGTAGGATGAGAGAGAAGTGGCACAGTTGTGTGTGTTTATATGCAAAGTAGTGAGATAGATGACAGCATGCATATGTACAGTGAATTATTATATGCGTTGTGTCTAAAATTTAACTTAACTGTTGACTTTTAACAGTGGTTGAACATAATCACAAAGAACAAAACAAGATTTGCAGCTTTCATTTATGATTGATCAGGGAGCCTAGCAGTTCACTCACATGCGCAAACTCATACTTAAAGACCCAGACAGACACTCGTACATGAATATGTAATTTTCATCTGACCCAGGTTTCATTATGCATCACACGTAAACACATTTCTGTAAAGCACATTAACCTTTCGAAGGCAGATAGAGAGAAATTTAAAAGAAAAAGCTACATCCATCCTTGTCAGAAATAATCTGCATTTTCAAAGCAGAGCGATAACTCAAGCACATGTACGTGTGTGCTTCTTTGCACACGGCTACTCACTTTCATTATCTGGTAAAAAGAACTGGAAATGTTAATCTGTGTTGTAGCTAATGCAGGATTTACACCTTCCTGCACACTGATTTTTGTACGAACATACTGACACTGTTTCCATATTCTTATTCTGTCACGATATTTGATTTTTGTATTTTGCTGTGTCCACTGTCAACATGCAGCAGGTATTAATAATTCAGGAACACTTGCGTCAAAGGAGACCGGGCCATTTATAGCCACAAATGGCTTTATATTTGTATCTGTTGGGATAAAAGGATGCTCCTCTCAGCATTGAAGCAGGAGAAAGTGCAGAAGGTAACAGAACAGAAATCAGCAGACTTGTAGTACTGAGATGAGATATGGCGTATAAATAATACACAAGGCAAGAAAAAACAGTGAATTCATGATTAGTAAGAAACAAAAACTCAGAGCTGTAACCAGCTGCAGCTGTGGCAGGTACACAGTAGCGTCAAAGACCAGAGGTATGGGAGTGAGAGACTTTGTACTTGTGTGTGGTTTGTGCTTACTATGTTTGCAACGATACTTTTTACAATATGATAACCATCTAAGGAAATACCGCAGTTTCACAGTATACAGTATTCCATAAATATGATGATAGTGATCATAAATATTATGATTAGTTAGAGTTAACAACCCTTAAAGGAATGAAAATAGAAGGATTTTCTGGGGGTTGAACATTACTTTCTGATGTCACCAAATATTCTGTCCTGACTGACATGAAGCTAGGTAGAAACTTCAAATTTACATTAATGAGACTGATATGGTAGAATTTAATACTGTCAAAGAGCAAATGTAAAAGGTATGTTAACTGTCAGATGTTCTTCGTACTAACTGTCTCCAACTATCTCATCTCACATGTAAGAAAAACATCTAATATTATGGAAATGAACATGAAGAAGCGACTTAAGCGACTTAAGTGGAGTGGACAGGGCGGACAAGGCATATTTCCCTCTTTGTGCGCTTAAGTCGCTTTTGTCACCCTTCAGAATGTTCGTTCTTGATTTAAAGGGGCCGCACGCCACTCGCGTTAAACACCACCACACAACTACTGCTGTAGCACAGCTAGAGCTTAAATTGGGCCCAAAAAATCAAGCCCGACCCGACTCGAGCCCGTGCGTGTTGTGTCCGAGCCCGGCCCGCCCGACCACTTTTTTCAGTAACGAGTAATCTAACGCGTTAATATTTCCCAGCCAGTACTCAGATTAAAGTTACTTATTCCAGTCACTGTGCCTTACTATTATTTTTGTCATTTTCCTTAGTAAAATTATATATTTTCGCTTTCTTCTTGCATCTCGGGGAGTGATGTGACTTATGCGACAGGTCACGTTTTCAGCATAAGGACAAGTCACGTGTAACACCACGTAGCGACACAAACACAACAATGGAGGGAGGAGAGAAATGCGCGTTTTCTAGTTGGAAATACAGTCATTATTTTGAGTTATTAAAAAGAAAAAAAAACACAAATGCTTGATCAAGGGCCCGGCCGGTCAGGGTCGGGCTCGGGCAGAGAATCTGAAAGCCATCTAGGAACGAATGTTTGGTAGGAACCAAAATTACGCGGGTGGTTCTCTGGGTCCGACCTGACCGAGGGACGACAGCAGAACGAGACATCCCCATTGGTTATCGCATGGCTTTTCCACCTAGACGCGTCATAGCTCATTACATTTACATTACATTTTTTTCCCCTCCTAATTCATTGTATGAAGGCGAATGTAACTACAGCAACGCTACTGCTTTGTGGCAGCATTTTTACGTCATCCGCAAGGACTCGTTTACGGCGCTGGTCGCTCGGGAGTAAACAGAGGCAAAGCAGCATGGCGGAGACGGAGGAGAGCGCAATGGAAGACAAAAATAACATTACTAGTAACGTTACATCAGACGCGGATACGGAAGCAGAACCCCAAGGGATATATATCGTTATCGGGATATAAAATTAGCTATATCATGATATACAATTTTGTCCATATCGCACAGCACTATCTTCTGGGATCATTTTCCTCTTTATGCGCCTTTGGTCTGAAAGCACAGTTAGGTGGAGTAGACAGGGCGGACAAGGCGTATATCCCTCTTTGTGCGCTTTCGGTCTGAACGCACAGTAAACGACACTTAAATGTAAACAGAGGAGTGTTTGATTATTATTACTATTGATCGATTTCACTCCTGTGTTGTCTGGTCATGCTGACAAAGTCACATGATTCTCACCCACTCACACTCAATTTTCCAGCAGGCCAGTTGCTATGCCAATTATTGGACCCCCCCATGTAATTCAATCGACAGACCTGAGGCCGTCTGGTCCTGCTCCCTCTGCAGGGAACTGTGGCTGCATAGTAGACTTCAATTAACTTTCACACTGTAGCTAAATCTCACCCAATATAGCTGTCAGAGTATTATCCTTTAGAGATATGGGGCAGTGTTTCATCACGGCAGGTTAGCAAAACACAAAATCCACTTGATGCAGAAAGAGGGCAGGAAAGTACTTCTTTAAAACATTTTAAAAATAAGTCAAGTTGCATGTGTTCTTTAGAGGAGTCAATCAAGTTACCAACCAGATGGGGTGTAAAGCCTTTGTAGCCTGACATACCCCTCAGGAGTCCAATCCATCATCTGCTGATCTGTCTCTGAATCTGCACTAGTCCCTCCTTCTCAGTAAGGAAATGAAAGCCTTAATTGGAAATTGTGTTAATTTAATTCTCTGACATGTTTGAAACTCCGTCTCACCTTAATTTCCTCTAAACTGCAGACACACTTGACAAATTTGGGGCTTCAGCTCCACTGATCCATATCCCGGCTAAATGTTTTCATTTTCACCCACTTTCCACTATCCACTATACATTATGAGCTCAATGATTAATGCCTGCAAAAATTACAATCATGCTGGTTCACCAAAACTAATCTGTGGTGGAAAATTGCAATCAGTAGTGGTGAGTTGCTCTTACAGTCATGTTTAAATAAGAATTTTGTTCTGAACTAAACATAATCGTGTAGATGACTAGCACAATGGCATAATGAATTACTGCTCCATTCATGGACACTAACACATAATTAATATTAATACATCTACACAGAAGAGCCTGGGCCAGCTTCAAAAACTCTGTTTCAATATTATTCAAGCCCCTCAGCTGACAAAGCCCCCATTTCTTTTGACCCTTGATGACTAAAAATGAAACATAAAACAGTGTCATTATGCTTTGAGCTGTGTTCTTTGTCAAGGCTACAGAATGAAAAACAGTCTGACAAAGCCCCTCAAAAGGTCAAGACAAAAGAGTGAGGCCAACCCTTGTGCTGCTAGGTAGGAACCTAATAACTACAATTACACCCATCAGGCAATAAGTATGATACATTTGTCTGTAGTGTGGTGCATCTGAACGGTCAAGCTGCATGTGATACTAATATGGTCTTCACAATGAGCTCATAAGACAACACATTCTGTGGATATTATCAGTCCAAAATATGACTCTGCCTGAACAGTATGTCAGGAAGAAAGCATTATGCAATGCGTAGAAGGAGTTAAATAATAACACGTCCAACTGTTGTTGTGCGTCTTGCATTTGGAAGCAGGAAGATGCCAGTCGCTGATGGCAGTGGTAGATGCATCTGTTGTAATATTGGACTCTAATTATAGTAAAATAGATGATATGGTTTGGAAGATGCTCAGTTAAGAGGACCACTGCTGACAGTACTGGAGATGTAATATCAGTTTTGAATGTTACCCTTTAAACATACAGATGAATACAGATCAATTCTGGTTGTGTTTTGTGCTTTTCAGCAGAGCAAAAGAAAGACAGTTATTCCTGGTGTATTGAAAATGTAGTGAAAGAGAATTGAAACCGTTTCAAATATGCAAAATCGATTTCATTATTTTCGACAACACTAGTCTGAGGTTTTTTTACAAACCATTATACTGATTGTCCAAAAGAGAGCCATGAAAATGTGTCTATTTTTAAAATGCAAAGTGCTCATCCTTGATTAATCGGCAGAGTATTTTGTCTATTAACTGTTTGTCTATGAAATGAAAAAAAAAGTTATATGATGCAATTGTAACCAAATGTTGAGAATATTCTGAAAATATTCAGTTTACAGTTACAGTTTACAGTGGTTAATAAAAAGCAACTAATCCTTATATTGGTGAAGCTGAAACCACAGAAAAACATTAGGTGCATGGCCTTAATCGTGTGGCCACTTGAAACCAATGTGGTACCAAATGACATCAAACCACCAGGTGCACTTACAAGCTTGTACGAAACAATGGCACAAGTAGATCTACATTCATCATGAGCGGTCGCATCACAATCAGTGTGTTTATAAGAGGGATGTATTACCCCGAATTGTCTCTCTTTGCTTCTCTGTGTTTCCCTGCAGAGCATGTGTGAATGTCAGTATACTGGAGGGGTAGAGAGAGGACAGATTGTTTATCGATTATGGATGTCGCCATTCTCTTGTACTGATTTAAAAAGATAAAAAATACTGAAATGGGTCGCCACATATGTAAACTGAGCCTTGTTAGAAAGTCTTTGGCGCTTAGATGCTATCAGTATGCTGTATGCTATTATTTGAAATGGTTTCAATACTAATTTTTTGGCAGTATTGTTACTGCAGTACTAGCTGTGTTTTTTCACTCTCCTCACAGACAGCAAGTTGACATCTGCATCGCTGTGGTTCCCACATAGCCCCACTTCCTCCTGAAGTGAATTAACTTAGATGCTGCTGTGTTTAACACACAGTACACAAGCCTTGTTATATTATCTTTCAATAAAAATTGAACATTTTATGCCCTCAATTTTTTCTATGCTATGGAATATGGTATGGAAAATGCTAGTATTGTGACAACACTATGTTAAGTCTTTGTGTGGGAATCACTGTCGATAGATTTTCATCAGCTTTGGTTGTTATTTAGCAACAACAACAGCTCCCATGATCCCTTGCTGCTGACATGTTTTGTTTAGTTTTGTTTTGATTGAGAGATTCATACATTGTACTGTTCTTTTAAGTCATATTCGGCCCCACCAAAGGCGAAGCAGAAAAACGTTTGTCCACACAGGGCAAACTGTACAACCAGAGGTGTAGTCCAGGGTATACGGCGTATACCCACTTATTTTTCAGTCAGCATTGCGTATACCCACTTCTAAATCCCCCCTGATGCGCACCCAGTGGCGTCACACAAGGTGATCTCATCCCCCCGACTTTTTCCTGAGGTATTAAACCATTTGCACACCCTCGCGGTGTACCAGCGTACTGAAATGGAGCACACCTCATTACGATGAGTAGCTCATAGATTGACAGCCATCAAGCCAATCACAGCCATTTGACCAAACCCACTAGTCCCGGCCGCCTGGGAAAGTAAACAAACATGCTGACATGGAGCTGCCATCACTCTCCACAGACAGCGAACAGAGCAGAGGTATGAAACGGTTATTTAACTAGTTTATAATGTAGAACTTTGTCCTAAACAATGTTTTTCTTTGTGGTATGTCAGCTAATATTAAGCAAGCCAGGTGGCAAACAAAGTTAATGCAAGCCAGATAAAGTTAATGGTAACTGACAGACACCCACTGATTTTGATATTCAACATGATCATTATTCTTTTTTT